>JAQMYJ010000015.1:19768819-19784974 GCA_030014305.1 Clarias laeviceps | reverse complement strand
AAGTCAGGGCCTGTGATTTTTTTTTTTTTTTTTTTTTTTTAACAATAGAGCACAGCTTGTTTTCTTCTTGTTCCTGCTTAGGATTGCATGAATTTTGCACTGAGTGATTTTAAACCATTATTCTGCTTTTGCTCTAACGGCACATTTTACCTCAGCGGAAGTCTTTATGCTATTGTGTGGAGCAATAAGATCAAAACTGCTCTACCTAATGCTTTCAGTAACAGAAGCCTAGATCATCTTACATTACAAGACATTTCTGCTGGAATGTATATAAAAATCCATGTTTATCCTAAATGAATCCATTTAAGAAGGCCAGAAACCCCAAAGCATAAGAATTGAATTAAAAAAAAAGGGATTAAGTATACTGACCTGGTACTTCCCAACATCCTGACCCCTTGTCACAGGAAACTGTCTCCCATTGACATCAGCATACAAGGCCACACTCTAAAAATAGAAATCAGCCTGGTTAAAATGGTTAACAACTTATAACAGGATATACAGAAAGGTCCTTAACCTGATGATGGCTACCTACCTGTACTCCGTTCGCACATGACAAGCTGAGCTCCACAATGAAGACAGACTCGGAAGAGATGACAGCATCATTGGTGGTATATGTTGATGGTGTAATAACTGGGTTCTGACAAGTTTCCGCTATTCACAGAACAAAGAGAGAAAGCAGAGAAAGTTTAGTAACCTCAGTGATTTAATCTTAAGAGTAACGCATTTTAAAACAACACACATTGGGGGGTGGGCGGATTTAGTGATGTATAGCAAATTTGTATATGTTTGAATTTAAAGTGGAAGAATGTTGCTGTTCCTCTAGAATCCGGCAGGTGGTGCACTCTAAACTATTCACATGGCACAGCATTCTGTATGGTTGGAGCGAATTATTTGCCAAGTTTGTTTAGAACCGAAACAAAATCTGAAAAGATATTGAACATATTGAATCATGATATTTATAAAATTATGATACTAACTGAATCATGATAATTGCCACCTGGGTATCGTGATATCATCGTATAGGGGGCTCTGTTAATTTTCACCCCTAAAAAAATATATAAAGTCTTTTGGCTGCTCTCATTAAGGGGTCGCCACAGTAGACCATCTGCACACAACTTGGCACAGGTTTTATGCCGGATGCCCATCCTGATACAACCCTCCCATTTTATCCGGGCTTGGAACTGGCACTGCATCCAGTGGCTGGGGTTTGGGCACTGGGTGGAAATCTAACATTTGGAGAGAAACCGAACACTGAGCCATCTATGGCCATATTTACCTTTACGTTATTTTGCAGAAGCCCTTATCCAGAGTGACTTTCTTTATTCCCCTCTCATTATACACCTAAGCAGTTGAGAGTTAAGGGCCTTGCTTAAGGGTCTAGTGGTGGGGTTTGAACTTTGGACTTTCTGATCAGTAGTCCAATGCCTTTTATCTATTTATATTCCATGCAAACAATTTTAATTATTTAATAATTAATTACCCAGCTAACAACTACATTACAACTAGTCATGAAGGTATTAAGTACTTATATTACACTGCGCTGCCTAAAATGAATGAACATATACACACACGTGTGTACACACACACACACACACACACACACACACACACACACATTAACCACCATTACACATCTAATTGAGAAGTCACATCATTCAGGGATACAAGATTGAATCCTCCTAACAAACTGTCCTTTAACCTCTACAGTGTACGTAGGGTTTAATATGAGAAATATAATATATACAAATATACACATAAAAAGAAAAGAAAACATACCGTTGCATAGGCAGAAGAAAAACGCAAAAATGACCAAACTCTTCATGGTTGTTTTAGCTCTATGTTGACGGACGAACGAGAAAGTCTTCAGCACATCAGGGCCACATCAGCGTAGGGCGCAGGATGATGACGTGTCTTTTCCGGAAGTTGGCGCGTGTATGGCGTTTGAATTATATTTTATTACATTTTGAGTTATTTAGCATATTTATTGTATCTTCATACATAATTCGACAGGTTTGTCTTTAGGCTATTTAACACTAGTTGTATAGCGCTAATAAAACTGAAGTAAGTTACTAATTGCAGCTTCTTATTAAAAAAATAATAAATCAAACATGTGTTTCACTAAAGCTGCATGCAGATGGAGACATTCATCACAGATGGAACAGTCCCCAACCTTCTCACAAAACTCTTACACTTTATATAATTCTTACACTTCAGTGAAGTTTCATTATGCTGGATCCAGACCCACATAGCCCTTGGTTCCGTTGGACATCTTGCATTAGAGGTTCTGAAGGTTTTATTTTTGCAGTTTAGCAATATCGCAGAATAGACAAAAAAAATGCTATATATATATATATATATATATATATATAAAGAGGAATATTCCTGTTTATATATATATAGCCTATATATATATATATATATATATATATATATGTGTGTGTGTATTCCTGTTTATATACTGTGTATATATATAAATATAAAAACAGGAATAAATATATATATAAACTCACCTGGCCTTTATATATAAATATAAATATAGATATTTTATGATGACGTGAGGAATATAACAAAACAGGTTGGCAAAGAATCCTGTCGTATGTCTAAGAAACTCACAAACATAGAGACATGTAAGGAATCGTGGCCCTAAATTCCAAAAACTTTGCAAGAATGATGCAAAAATTACATCGTCCAATCATTATGCAACTTTTTATCCAAATGAAAACAACACAAATTCATTTGTAAAGTAAATATGTAAATTCTGACCAAATATGCCACTGGTTCACGAACTTCTAAACCCATTAATTTTGAACAGTAAACTGACCACTGGACGATATAAAGTAATATATTCAGTTATTATATACAGTAACACCATTAAATAATATTATTTAGAAATAAAAAGATAATTGAATAAAATATGTATTGGATTGACAAATGCAGTAAATCCAGAAAATATAAATAAACTGGATATTTTATGACACCACAAAAGAAGATGTGCATAGGTTTACTTTTAAAACTTTTATTGTAAAACAACAAACATCTGTAGACTGTTTTGCACAATTTGGAGAATAAATAGCCATTGGAAATAAATTACTACTCAAGCTGATTAAACTGAATTTGGTCACTGAAGCTTTAAGGAGGACAATCATAAATAAGGAAGTTCCAGCAGTGCTAACGTCATGTAACATGATCAGAGAATAATCCGGGAAAACTTCTTCACAGCATTCATCAAATGCTTAAAAAATAAATATGATGAGGAACTAATCACACCACAACTCAACATATCATTAGAGGAACACATATTTATGTTCTCTTTTTTGCAGTAACAGACCTTTTGTGTACTCTTGTATTCTCTGCTGTCTCAGTGTTTGTTAGAATTAATTCCCCTCATTTCTTAGTTCAGCTAGTTTCAAATTGCCTTTTCCCTTCTGTGATGTCACTCCTTTCTTGTTAAAGCTTTGCGGGGATCCAGAGGAATGGGAGAGAGTGGAAGGTGGGACAGAAGATGAAGTGACTTGCTCCTGCTGTCGAACAAGAAGCTCCTTGAAGACAGAGTTCATCTGCTGACACACCTCCTGCAAGAGCACATTATTTTCACTGTAATCCTTCAAGCAGAAAAATCCCTGCTAAAGAGCAAATGGACAGATTCAGAAGGACGTTTCCTTACCTTGTCCACCAGGATTTTGACCTCCTCTTTTTCACTTCTCATCTGTGGCCTGGTAAAGAAGCAGAATGTAAACAAACGATATGTCAGTTTGCCTATAGCCAGATGGGAAAAGTAATGAACTGTATTGTACTCTAATTACTTGATTCATTGTAATATACTTTAGTAGTACAAATACAGCAGACATTTACTTGAGCACTTTGTTAACTTTATTTGAACTGATGCAAACCCTAATTAGTTTAAGATAATTAAAAGACAGTATATGAGACCCAATAAAAATGAAACTTCTTGAAAATCTACACTTCAGCTAACAAATGCTAATACATTTGAAGCTATCTATAACCCGGGGAAAAGAGATACGTATCAAAAATGTGCTTTTTTTTGACATGATAGTGATCGGCAAAGTCTGTGAGCCCCAACTTGTAACAATGTCACCATATTACAGCTTCAACATGCAACCTGTAAATACATCTACAGATAAGACTAGAAAGGTAGCTGAGTGAGCGAGACTAGCCTCCTGAATCTCTTTTGACTTTGTCAAAAGGGACGTTACTTACCGGATGCCAGTACCAAATCCCGCATTCAAAACCAGTCACCAAAGTACTTTCAGCAAAAAAACACATCTGATAATGTTATATCATATTAAACAACACTTTGTCTCCTTAGTAATTGCTTCTCAGTCGTTCTGAATTGAATCTGAACCATTAGTGTTGTATTTCATGGCTAATGTGGACTACAAAGCTAACTAGCACTAGCATAAGGCTGAACACCAAATCCCTCTCTAACCCTTGAACAAGGGTACTACGTCGTGTGTGGAATAAGGGGTTCTACACCTAGCTTTCCATTTTATGCTATTTGGGAATCAATCCCGGAACAATTCGTAAGCTATTAATTAGAAAGCTTGAAATGTCAGTATTAATTACCTGCACATTGTTTTATGAAGCGTAAAGCACCGCATGTTCCATAGCATCACCTCATTTGCAATTAGCTAACACTATCGCTAGCAAATTGGACCAACTAGGAGGATTTTGTACACTATCTGAGGTAATCACGTTATGATGACAAATCAACTTCTGTACATTAATACCCTCACTACCTTAGTCCTCCATTCTCTCACACTCCTTTTTTGAATACATTTCAAAGTCCACCACAACACAGTGTATATGAAAATAATCATATATCAATCGCTAGGTAACAGTCTTCTGCCGTCCTGTAAAAGGTCAATAAGCAACTTTCAGGATAATGTGTAAAAGACATCTTTGGTAACTAGCCAAGTATGTAGCTAGAAACATGTATGAATTAACATGAGCTAGCTAACTACATAACTAGTAGTACATAACTAATAAGCTAGCTAGTCAGATAACATTATTTCAGCGTCCAAAATCATTTTTGGATTAGTTCTGTCAAATATAAACATATAAAAAGAACCACTGAAGTATTTTATTTTTACCAATTGACTTATAAACTCTTACCCAAGTTATTTTCCTTACAATTTATCAGTACTTTTACTTAATTGATTTATTCCCACACTAGCTGTACTTCAAATCATGTCAGTTTGCTTTGTACTGTCATCCATCCCTTCCTACAGAGCACCAGTAGAGAAGAGAGAATAGACAACAATCAATTTAATCCCAGATGGTAAAACATTTAAAAGTGTAATTGCATACTCTGTTTTTCGCAAAGCCCTCGGAGAAGTGTTTGACAGTTGAACTGTGGGTAATTGTAAGGAAATCTTCCCTGCCAGAGCTTGACTGGAACTGAACCCCGCCTTCTCGCTGAACACTTTGATCCTGGTAAATGAAGATGAACCATTTGTGAACTCATGTAGATTAGAATTCATGTAGAACTCATGTAGATCAAAAAAAGTAAACACTGAAAACACAGAGCTATAGATTTTGATCCCACAGAGTACACTGGAAAAGGAGGACGCCTTGAGATAACACGAGGAAGACGATGATGGAAGACATGAGGATGAAATCTTGATAGGAAACCAGACTCTAAAAGCGATTCAGACTGATAAAGTGGTGATATAAAATATATTTTCTAGAATTTTATTTTTTTTTTTTACTTTATGACACCATTAATAACCATTTTTATGATTGAATAATTATATAGAAACCACACTCATTAGATGAAATTAGACTATAGAAAGGGACACTTCTGTGATTTTTTTTTTTCTTTAATCTATTAGAAATCCTGCACTCTTAGCACATTTGAGGAGTACCGTGTTTGAGTTGACCCGAGTGGCTGGTCGTCTGCCTGACTTCCACTGTTGCATCTTTCTTTGTGGTCTTGCCGTCCCTCCATACTGCAAAAAATGTGGAACAAGGATACAGAGGGACAGTTTAAGGTGTTGACACTGTAAATTTTATACATATACTATACATAATTTTTTTTGGCTCAGAATTTTCCTCCCCATTGCAGTGTTCTAGCTCTATCAGTATGTCTAATTATTGGCAACACAGCTATAAAACTCTAACACTATAACAATCTATGACTATTGGACTGTTACCAGAAATTATTAATCTGAGCCTTTCCTGTATGAATGACTCACCTTTGCACACTGATGTATTTATTCGGTATAAGCCCCTGTAAACCGTCTATTTCTCCTCTCCACCAGTCAGATGATGCTCTGCTGTAAACCCGGAGACGCACACCCTGTTTGAAGGACAGCTCAGCTTGGGAACGGGCCGTATAGTCGAACAAGGCGACTCCTTCCATTTCTGCACAGTAAAGTTGGAAAATTTTTTGACATTGTGTTTAAAGGAAGCCCACCAAGCATGGGGAGAACATGCAAACTCCATGCACACAGACCCGCGATGGGAATCAAACCCAGACCCTGGAGGTGCAAGTGCCACCCTAAACATTAAACAGTCTGTTAAAATACTTTTAAATCAAAAAGGTTCTTGAATGCTTGATTCTTATTAGACAGAAGGTGATAAGTTTTACATAACATTTATAAAACTTGATATTAACAAGTCATTCTGATCCATTTTATCTATATAATACAAAGTCAGCTGACGATCTGAATGTACTGAATGACCAGGTTATCACATGAATGGAGTTTTTCTTTTCCTGATGACACAGGCACTGTACTGTATATTCCACAACATAAATGGTGAAAATGTGGTTCATGGGACCATCATTTTCACACATTAACTGGTCACCACATTGTGCACTGTATTCAAAGCAAAAGGTACTCGAATGAAAATATTACACCAGCCAGTGTACTATTGCCTTCATACTTTATGAGAAGAAAGTTTTTTTTTAGTTTTTTTATCTTATTCTCATTAGAGCTCTACCAGTTGTATGTCCTAGCTTGGTTCACATGGTACAAGTATGCAGTATTCGTAAGATTAAGATCTTAAGATTGATACGGCTAACATGGTTCACTGTTCATTATGCCCGCTTTTAACCTTTTTATGCAGTTCTTTTTTAAATGAATCAGAGTCCTGCAAAAGTGGAAATGAAAGTGAACTAACTGCAAATGACCTCAGTGCTTTTGGTGTTCAGCATGCAGGGACACTCAAAAGTGGACTTTCGAGACATTTTAATACACATAACATCTCAGAGCACTATTTTGCTCTCACCACTACTAAAACCGTATTTTTAAAACAATGTTTGCTCGACAAGATGCTATCATTTGACTGTGAAAACTCCAGCCATAAACCACATATATTTCAAAGGTCATTTCTATAGACTGTTTACTCTTCCTGTCACATGCTGTTATTATTACTGCTGTAATAGCTGCCTAACCTCTATAGCATATTTGCTAGTGCTACCTGTTATGTTTCTATGCCTCATGGAGGCCATTGGAGACAGAAAGCTGGAGCACAGCAATACGCAAGTTCTTTATCCATAAAGCAAAATGTGAAGCAGTCTGAGACCACTCTGGTTTATTACAAGGAACAAGTCAAATGAAAAATTATGAACCCAATAGTAAAACACCATGGTGTACAGTAAAATCTGCCAAATATTACATAATTTTTTTTTTACTTTATTAGATGCTTATTAAACTTGATTTTGTATTATTGACATGAATAGCATAATATTTTAGCAATAAATCAAGTAGGCAATGCTTGAGCAATTTTATCTCAGAAAACTATACAAGCTAAAGCTTACCGTCTTTAACTTCCTTGTTTGGAGATATGTCTTGTTCCACCTCTGACTCCTCTGTGGTAGCTTCACTGCAAAAACACACGAACACACACACAATTTATGGACCTATGTTTTTATTTAAGTATTTGTACCTCTAGTGCATGTCTGCATGGGGTTCTCACATGTCATCTTGCTCCAGTGTCATGCACGTCTCATAGACAGGTCCCTCTAATTCATTCTGGCTGGGGAAGATGCTCTCATGGTGGATAATGATTGTTTTGACAAGAGCATTGATGTGCTGTAGAGTAACGGCATCTATGTCTTCAGGCCCTCTGATCAGACTGGGTCCAAAACACACAGCCAGGTTGTAGGGCTGCATCATGTTTTCATCGCTGTACTGGGAGATACTGCAGAGAGAGAGAGAGAGAGAGAGAGAGAGAGATGACCTATAGAGTTCTGGATGACAGTTATATAATAAAAGTACGTTGAAACATGAGCAGTGATTAATTACTCACTGGTGGAGGAACGCAAACAAGTATCTCATCACCACAACTAGTGGTTGCGGGTAGGAGAGAATAACTGACTTTAACTGCGCAACTTTCTCTGATTCATCCTCGATTCCTAAAAATGAAAGTGAAAGATGACATTTATATTAAATTAAACATCAATGTACAGTAGGGTCTATAAATCTGTACTGTAGTTTCATAAGTTGAATATTATATTGTCTCAAGCACAATAGTATCCATTAATACAAATCAAAATAATTATAAAAAATAAAAAAAAGACTTTTTACATTTTTCCTTAAGAATTCAGTGGCTATTTAAAAAAAAATTATTTTGAGTACAGGGTTTTGGAATTAAAAATGCTCAAAAAAAATTCCCTTACGTCCGGACTCCATCAGCTGGTCGTAGCTGTCTTTAAGAAAGAGAGGGTTTTCCATTCCTCTGAAGTAGAGCTTGAGCACACCAGCCACTGAGTCCAAGGCACAAACTTCATCAGCCAAGGGGTCATCCCCTATATAACAGGACACAGAAAGTTACCACAACCTGCATTATCAATGGCCCACAGCAGTCTCACAGAGTGAACACACATACCTTTCTCAAACAGGTCTCTGAGCCGATTGACCTCCAGCTGAGAACCCGGGACTCGGAAGATACCCTCATGGTGCAGGCCTTGTCAAACAGAAAAAGGTGAAAAATTAGATGGAACAGCAAAATTAGTTTGTTTTGCTCCTTTATCATGTACTTTATCAGAGCAAGGAAATATGTAAAGAACAAAAGTCTTTGGTTCTGGCCACGAGCTGGATCAACATGTGCATGTGCAGAACATCTGGTATGGTTTCTATAGTACCAATCAAATAATACAGTAGAGTCGTGAGGATTTCTTGCCACTGACCAGATCTAAACTTAAAGGTGCTTAAAAGTACTTTACGGTTATCTCATAAAGAAACCTTTGACTGTGACCATGGCTACCTCTTTTGCAGCAGTCAAGAGTTTCACATGTAGATGCGCTGGTCTTGAGTTTACTCTCTACCATTACCAGGTTTTTTTTTTTTCAGACTGAAGTTGCTAGTGTTTCTCATCCTTAATAGTGTACAGCATCAGGACTCTAAAACACTTTCTGCTATAATAACACATTGAAGCTTTATCATATTCAACAGAGTATATTAAAGCACTACTCAGTATATGGGTTGGTTTATGATATGGCCCCCTTGTTACGGTAACCACAGTTACTTACAGTATGTAACCTTACATGTACCCAACATAAATGGTAGTGTTATGTGAAAATATCACTGTGGAGGAAAGCAATTATATGTTTTTATTATAAAAATGGCTGAAGAATTAGGGCAGGACCTTATTACTGATCATGAACAGAAATGTATTGATATCTATGTACAAAGATTTTGCAATTTTACTCAAATTACTGTACAATTTTTGGTTTGTGCACTCCTATCTCAGAAAAACAAATTGGAACATGAAACTCTCTGCAAGTACAAACAGCCTTGAATTTCAATGTCTTTTAAAAACATGCCTGTACCACAGTAGACTAAATAATCTAATATCTAATTGTTTTTGGAAAGTACAATGGGTTTTTAAATCAAACTGGGACATATTGATGAAGGTTGTAAAATTCTTGTGAATGAAGGCGTAAAACAGATTGACATTTACAGAAGACTTCAAGAACTGTAAGGTGATGAGACTCTTAGCCGCAGTAAAACAGTGAACTGCGCAACCTTTTTAAAGAAGGCAGTGCGTCCTTGAATGATGATCCAAACTCAGAGCCCACTGCAGTCATTCCTGTGAACATTCACTGAGTGAACATCTCATCCTTGAAAATGAACAGATAACTTGTCACCAACTTGTGGAAGAGACGCATCTGTCTGGGGAAACTGTACTCACAATCTTTTATGAACCCCACTTGCAATTTAAAGGAACTCGGCTGAGAGTTATTGTCACATCCCTTGTACAGTCCTTTCCTCCCTCCAAATCATTTCCTCATGTTTGGGCCATTAGTCAAGTCACGTCAGGTCAGGTAGGCTTTTATTGTCATTTCAACCATATACAGTTCAGTACACAGTGAAACGAAACACCGTTTCTGCAGGACCAAGTTGCTACATACATAATAAGTATGCTACGTAACATAAATAAGCTAACTAGCTAACTAACAAATTAATTAACTAATTATTTAAGACCAAATTAACACCATAAATTATCAAAAACTATTCTAAAGTACTATACAAAAGACATAACTATGCAGAAGATAACACAAGACAACATCGTGCAAATGTGCAAACAGGACACAATGCAATATACTGCATTAATGGAGTTCCTGGGAGGCCAGCGTATCAGAAGTGAAGTAGGAAGTCCGTTCATGGCTCTGACGTGCCAAGAAAACTTTCTACCGTGCTGGTATCCAAGCACTAGTGAAATGCTGGGATAAGTGCATTAGTTTAGCAAGGGATTATAGAGAGAAATAAAGGTAGTTTTTATTCTCATAACTGTGTTCTGTTATTCTGCACAACCAAAAGTCCCAGATTGACTTGAACACCCTTCGTTCAATTTAGTGTAGTTTATTGGTCTAGTTTATGCCCTTTATAGGCAGTTTTGGAAATGCAGACACTTTTCATTTTCAAGGAATCTCTTTAAGTCATGTTACCATGAAGGTTGATGAATCTGATGCAGCTCTCTACCACCAAAGGAATGGGTTCTTCAAATGCCTGCAGAGAAGAACCCAAGCTTCACAAATAAGACAATGCTCAAGAGATAAATTATTAATAGGACACAAAAGCAACCATTTTAGTGCACAACAATTCTACAACCAGAGAGACAGAATACCTGGATGTAAGAGAGCATGTCATGAGAGAAGGCCTTCTGGATGGTCTGAGAGGCATGCAGGTTCTTCCTCTGGCGAACAGACCTCTTGGAACGCATTCTGATGTGAGAAATGTAACTGTGATTAACAAGGTATTGCGAAGGAGTGGAAAATGCAATGACATTTTACAAGAGCTGTTGTCATACCAAGAAGATCTGGCTTAATACCCAATGACTCAATAACAGCTCCAAGTCATTGTGAATCTTTTTACAGAACTAATAGTAATACAACTATTCCGTTTTTATAATACAATGTACACCTGCTGGGCACTTAAATAGGACCAGCTGTACGTGTAGTAATTCTTGGAGCTAGTCAATTAGCCAATCATGTTTTAGCCACATGATTTATAAAGTAATACAGAGACAAGTCAAGAGCTTTAGTTATAGTTCATATTAAACATCAGAATAGAGAAATAAAAAAGGAATATCAGTGGCATTGACAGTGGCGTGATTGTGGATGTCTGAAATGCTGGGTTAAGAATTTCAGAAAATGTTGATCTCCTAGGATTTTCCTACACAACAGTCTCGAGAATTCACAGAGAATGGTACGGGAAACAAAAAAACATCCAGTTCTGCAGGCAGGAACTGTTGACCGGTGAAGACAGGATGGCCAAGATTGTTCGAGGACACTAATCTCTTGGTAACACACATAACCACACTTTATAATCACTATAAGCAGAAAAGCATCTCAGGCAGGAGACATGACTTGATGTGATTTTCCAGTGTGTTGTCCAGTTTAGATAAAACTGTCCCAGTTGAATCCTCAGATTGCTTTTCTTTCCTGAGAGCAATGTAACTCAATTAGATTTTCATCTACTATAGCCCTTCTGAAATAAAGTTCGGAATGGTGTGCTTTCTGAGATGATTTTTTCTGCTTACCATGGTTGTAAAGAATGAATATTTGAGTTACTGTACGTTACTGTAAAACTTATCAGTTTGACCCAGCTTGGCCATTCTCCAATTTTTGTCCTCTTTAAATATATTTAAATATTGTTATTACAAAAAATTGTAATTGTAATTTTATGTATTTATACTTAAGTAGTTTTATTAGAGAGTTTTTTCCACTACATCCTACAGCAAATATCTGTACTTTATACTTTACTACATTTATGTATGGCGTTGTGTTACTTAACAACAGTGGTGTGTTGTCAACTGCTAACTATTATACGTATCATGCTTCTCTCTATGAAACGCTCAATCATGTAGCATATACTTTAGATAGAGACAAAAGACACAGAAAGAGAGAGAGACAGAGAGAGAGAGAGAGAGAGAGAGTATTTTATTATGACCTACTGGCAACTGTGAGCTAATACAAGCTCAGTACTTCAAAACCTTTATTTTTTGGTTAATAATGATTTAGTTTGATGGATCATACGATTTAATGCATGGTGGGCAAAGTACACAAATCGTGTGACGTTCCGTTGCATTTGTAGTTGAGTAAAAGTCTTCAAAGGACCGTCACATGATTTGTGTACTTTGCCCACCATGCATTAAATAGTTTGATCCATCAAACTGAAAGTTTAATAGTTCTATATTAAACTAATATCACCTACACCATAAATTATGTGCAAGTAATTATTAACCTGTAGTTGGCACACTATCTTTGACAGTCTACACAGTTCTGTTATTTATTTATCACAGTAAAAATTGAAAAGATCTTGTTTAATTACCTGTGATGCCGACCATCCACAGTACTAGCTGGTTATGAACAGGCATTAGAAAAAGGTATTAATATACATACCTATATGCTTTTAGAAGTAATAAAATTGCAATAATTTTAAATAGATTTCTGTAGATATTGAAGCAGATACTTTACCTTTCTGCATAGCAACTTGGAGTAGATCATGCTTCGCTTGAAGTTTTGATATTAATAAGCCATTAATAAGATAGTCCTTAAATTTCTGTGAGTTACAACAAAAATACATATATTAAAATTTAAACAAAAACAACAAGGAGCTGCTACTATAAAATCAGCACATTATTATTACATTATAAAATTATTTACCATAGAGTACGAGCTTTCTGTCTCTTGCAAATTGGATCTACGTTTTCCTTGATTTGGTTTACTGGTGGACGTTTCATATATGTTCTCCAAAGATTGGCTGGTATTATGTTCAGACCTGAAGATATCCTCATTGATGTATTCGAGCAGAGCAGACTGAGAAACCTGCAGCGTTTTACTCAACTGTCAGGGAATAGTAATAGAAAAAATGTGACTTTAAGTTATAATAATAATTGTAGTAATAATAATATGTCTGATATCAGAACTGTTTCACGTGTCTGGTTTGTATAACTACCTCTTCGTTTTCTTCTGTAACCGTGTTAAGTCTGGTCTGCAGCTGGAGGAATCGAGTATCAAGCTCATTCTTTACTTCAAAATCGGCACTCACTTCATACACCTGTACCGAAAAATATATCAAAACATGTTCACATCAGAACACCAATATGAAGCCATAAACCCAAGCAAACACACAGAGTACCTGGTCACCCTCGTGAGGCTGGTACTGTAACCGAAGAGGCATGCAGAAAGCCGCGTCATGAGCCTGTATCAATGTGTCTCTGTCCTGCTTCTGATCCAGAACGGAGAGCGCGAGGCCAATCTGCTGTAATCCAGAGCCCAGGTTCTGGTGGGCCTGTGAACGGCTGCACAGGTAAAACTGAAGCACTTGGGACAGGGATTGATGGAAACCTAAGTCGCTGAACTAAGGGAAAATGACAAATAAATAATAAGGAGTTGAAGCTTTCATATTAAAGCATCTAATGCAGTATCAGTGAACTCTAACAACAGATGTTAAGAAGTAGATTTACAGAAATATTCATGTATACTGCTCAGCCATAGCACCACCACCACCACCACCACCACCAGGTGAACTGAACAACAATGATCGCCAAGTAGTCATGCCTCGTTGGAATTAATGTTAAAGTGATTTAATGTTATTGTTTTAATGTTCTGGATAAATTTAAAGCCCTAATGAGCAAGATCAATGCCAAGAAATAATTCCTGATATGACAAAAACAATGAGAGGAACCAGAGTCAAAACAGAACTTGTGACATTATACAGTAAATCATTACAGTAAACAGTTGCAAACAGGGAAGGGAAGAGAAAAAGTCTTGAAATTATGTTCAGATTTCCTACATTTGCATGAATTATGCCGAACGTTTCTTAACACTTCTATTCAGTCCCAGTTAAACCACACCAAACCTGGACACTCACATCAATCAGGGAAGAGAGATCCTGTACGTAATATTTGTGCATGGAAGCGTTTGTCGCTTCCAGGTTGAACAGATAGTCATTGCGTGCTTTGGTGCACTTTAGCTGGGTCTCCTGTACTTTACACTGCCTCTGCAAACACAAAGACAAGGTTTAGAGTCATCTGCAGTGGCCCAAAGGTGCAAACGTCTCTCCCACGCGAACACTCAGATGCAACCACACACATCCGTGTACTGTCATCTAGAAGGGCAAATTCATCTTCAAAGTTCACACACATGCCCCACATCAGAGAGGTACAAAAAAAGAAGGAAGCAGCTTTAAAAAAAAACACATATAAAGTTTGCCACCACTGAATGGAACATATATATAAAAAATAACAACAAAAAAAAAATCCACATATTCATATTGCACAAATGAACTGAAATTTCCTATTTGTAATAATTTTGCTCTTACAGTGAGAACTTTTATATATAGTTTTATATGTACATATACTGCCTGCAGAAAGTATTTATCCCCTAATGAGTATTCTATAATTTAAGTATACAATGGAAATGTTATTTTTTTTCCTGCTCTATTTGAGATTACTTTCTATTTAAGTTAAATCAAATACAGTATTTTCTCATAATCTCATTCTCATTACTGCTTATCCTGTAGAGGATCACAGGAGGCCTGGAGGCTATCCCATGGGGACTCTACGCAGGGTACACCCTGGACGGGGTGCCAATACTGTACATCACCTGGAAATGACAATTGGCCTAATCTGTGGAAACCATCCTCCTACAAAGACCTCCTACAGAGATTAACCATCCTAAAGTAGGCGGGACTCAAACCCTTTAACCCACAGGTGAGAAGCCACAGTGCTAACCACTATACCACTATGCCTGTGCCATGATTATTATTTATAATTATTTTTAAAAAATTATAAATAAAAATGTAAAAGACAACTGTTTAATTGATATTTATTCACCTGCTCACTGTGTATTGTCCTTTATCAACAATTACAGGTTTGAGTTGTCTCGGATTTTACTCTATGAGCTCTAGACATTTTGATTTGGGTACAGGTATTTCGATAATATTAGGGTTGTACACTGGCACTCTACACTCTGATACTCCAGTTGTTTACTTAGATTTGGTTTAGATGGAAAGAACATGAAACTTACCTTTTCGATGAGTCTTTCCATTTTCTTGGCTGCACTTTGTTTCTGTTTCTCTTCCTGTTTGGTGGCTTCTTTTAGCTTGCCCTCAGCCGATAAGTACTCAGTGTGATACAGCGAATATGTCTTCAGCGTCTATAACAGAACAATTACAGTGACCTGTAATTTTATATATACACTGTACACCCGAGTGTATATAAACATTTCTGAGACAGGTTGTATATTAAAGTTTGAGTTTGAGATGGATTAGGAACTATTATTCAAAGATGTTCTTTTTGAAATGCAAAATATTGTGATATTTGGCTGCATATTTTCCATGATAGTGCATTTTTCTGAGGTTGTTCCCTTTTCATATGCAAGGTCATTGAATTGTAGGCGGAGATTACCACAAGTAGAAAAAAAAATAATTCAAAATACAAATGTAGCACACTCACGGTCTGGAGCTCAGCTGTGACCTTCAGCAGTCCATCTTGTAACTGGGTACTAATATCTTTACTCTGAAAGAATGTAAAAAGAGAATTTAAAAAAGCTCTCTCTCACATGTGTGCATGGTACATGTGTGTGTATACTGTATATATATATATATATATATATATATATATATATATATATATATATACACATATATATACTGTATATATATATAAACTCACACACAC
>JAQMYJ010000015.1:19756042-19768719 GCA_030014305.1 Clarias laeviceps | reverse complement strand
TATATATACGGTATATATATACATGCACGCACACACTGTACTGCAAGTGTAAGTGAACATGCTGTCAAGTAAGATTGCGTTTAAAAATAAAAGTGTGAACAGTTTATTTTTATTTATTCTCAGTAGTTAACATAATGGAAAATGAACAGATGAGAAATCCAGATTAAATCAAACTTGAATTCGCCATGAATTCTTCTAGGTATACTTAAAAAGTATACACTTTTTTTGAAGGAACTCAGCAGCTAGGTTGTTCCAAACATCTTGGAGAACTAAACACAGATCTACTGTGGATGTATGCTGCCTCAACTCCTTCTGTCTCTTTATGTAATCCCAGACAGATTCGATGATGTCGAGATCAGGGCTCTGTCAGGGCCAAGAAGATAGTTTACATATAGATCTACACTGAAGATAGTTCTTAATGACATTGACTGAATGTTTAGGGTTGTTGTCCCACTGCAGAATAAATTTAGGGCCAATCAGACGTCTCCCTGATGGTATTGTATGATGGATAAGTATCTGCCTGTATTTCTCAGCATTAATCCTGGACAAAATCTCCAACTCCTTTTGTAGAAATGCGGCTCCAAACTTGGAAGGCACCTCCACCATGTTTCAATGTTGTCTGCAAAAACACACTACGGCCAAAATTTGATTTGATCAGTTCAGATGTTCATGTGGTTCATTTTTCTGAACCTCAGTTCCTATGTTTTTGTGCATAGTTGAATTGCTTATCCTTGTTTCCAAGTCGTAGGTATGGCTTTTGGGCCAAGTTCTTCCACTTCTGGCCAGACTTCTGATGCTGGACAGTCGATGGGTGTATCAGAGTCCCACTGGTTTTATGCCTCCTGAACAGCTGTTTTTGTTTCAGTTAATGAGTGTATTTTAAACTGCATATAAAGTTGAAATAGAATTGTAAGAATTTATGCTGGTTTGAAAGTGTAGTCACACCAAATATGGCTTTGATTTAGATTTTTCTTCTGTTCACTCACTTTGCATTTTGTCAATTGATATACATAAAATTTTTTAATATACAGTATATTTTCAAAAATTTTTTACTTTACAGCATGTGTGTGTGTGTGTGTGTGTGTGTGTGTGTGTGTGTGTGTGTGTGTGTGTGTGCATCAATTTGGCCAGTTCCTGAGCATACTACTGTAAAGTGTGTATATGTGTGTGCTTGGGTGTCTGTGTTGTGTGTTGACGTGCTTTTTTTGCCAGGCGCTGAACAAGCTCGAGACAGCGAGAGAGCTGCTGTGGTAAGGTAGTGCCACAGCTTTCACTCAGTGAGATGTGATCTTTACTCTCATGGCGTGTCTGGACCAACAATTCCTGCCAACATTTCAACACAGACTCACTGCTGGACTCCCTCCTGAACGCGAGAGACAAAGAGAGAGATGTAGCGACAAGAAAAGATGTAGAGACACATATACAAAACCCATGAAATGATACCACATATATATAGCAGGCGAGAGAGAGAGTATAAAGAGTATACTTAAAACTGTTTGAATGATGTTTTAATACATTGCCTGGCCAAAAAAAAAAAAAAAATATATATATATATATATATATATATATATATATATATATATGTTAGCTTTGTTTTTACAGTGTGCAGTGTGGTGGCCAATTCATGTGTGAAAATGATTCCTCATGCTCCCAGAACAGCTCTTTCACAGTTTGAGTCCTGAGATATGCCTGTGCTGTAAGGGTAGAAAAATTCTCAGTACATTCAGGTCGTAAGCTGACTTCATTTTATTGCCACATAACGTTACTCAGTCTAGACCTGACCATCTGAAGCAACGCCAGGTCGTAACACTGCCTGTAGAGGCTTGTACAGTGGACACTATGCATGATGGGTTCATCACTTCCTTTCCTACCCAGACACACCCACTCTGGAATAGGGTCAATCTGGACTCATCAGACCACATGACCTTTTTTTCATTGCTCAAATCCAATCTTTGTGCTCTCGAAGCATTTTTTTTAACTTAGCTTCACTAACAAACAGTTTAGTCTCAATACTGTGACTTTTTGTAACACTTTACTTTCACTTTTAAATATAGCTGTGATTTCAACTCACGATCTTCAACATTGCCGCTTCACCAAGTTGTTGTTGTTTTTTTTTCCTGAAAACCTTTTCTCTTTGACTTTTTCTCATTGGCATTGGTTTTAATAATGCTTTGGACAATTTGTAAACAAATTCCAACAATTTCATAAATTTTCTCAGTTGGTGTTTTTTCCTCTTACAGTAGGCTAATAAATTAACCAATCTGAATTGCAACTTTTTTTTTTGGCCAGGCAGTGTATATACTGTACATATACTGTATACATAAGGGTATATATAAAAGGGTACAATTCAGCAACTTTATTTTTTTTTAATCATCTTTTTTTTTTTTAAATCATAAATTGTAGGTTAGATGTAAATTAGTACACTCAATTTTGACTCTTTTTAATTTTAACATAGATTAATTACAAATTAAAAGCACTTCTGTATACTTTTGAATACATTTAATACATAAAAATTATGTATATTTTTATGCTAATAAAAAACCTGTCACTAAAAGAAGCTGAAACCATTTTCTCGCTCCTCACTTTTTGGTCTTTGAGGTAAACCTGTCTGCCAGTTTGTCCAGGGAGCGTGCATACTCGCCCTCGATCTCGCCACGTCTGCGCAGATAATCACTCAGATCCTGGAGTACCTGTGTTTTCTGCTCCAAATGATTATCAAACACACGCAGCTGCTCAGAGAGCTGATTGCGTACCTCTGCAAAAGAGAGATGAGGAAGTGGAGGAAAAGAAAAGGCCAAGATGAATTTGTAATGCATCTAATTATCTCTGTAAGCTCGCTGAATTTCTGCAAGCCAGTGTCGAACAGAGTTGAACAGCTTGTGCAAGGTGCAAGGATTACAGGAGAAAAGTGCAGAGGGCAATGCAGTGCAGAATGCGGTCGTATACAGTAATTTCGCAACCTTTTACAGCTTTGGACCCGAATCTATTGTGCAATGTATACTCTTAAAAATTATTTACAGTTGCTTCGAGGTTCAGCAGTTAATTGATAGAAATGGCCTTGGATATACAGTTTGTGTACAAAAACAAACCCTTTATCAGAGTAGTTTCTCAATTGTTTTGCTCTGCATTTGCTATCTGCAGCAACAGCACTTCTCCTTGTGCACTCTTTTTATTTCAGCCACTCAGGCCGCAGACTTTTTTGGCATAGTTCATTTTATTAGTCAACAACATACTGTACATGCTTCCTCTCTGCTTAATGACTTAATTTAACATATCTTCCGCTAAACTTTCTCTAAAAGGAAGGCGATGCAGAAGGTTAGTCATGTGTTATGAAGCTATTTCTTACTTATAGGTTCATTGTAATTGATATATATCTGCTGTAGTGGTTTGCAATATTATCCACAGAAAGCCAGTGTAGCTGCTGGTTCCAATTTAGCAAGAAACACACCTAATAGTTGTTTGAAGACCAGGATTAAATAAACAGTAATTAAACTGTTATTAAATAAACAGTTAGGAGCTTTGGTGGAATGAAAACGTTCCACTCAGCGAAATCGTCCTATTGTGGATAAGACTGGAGGCTAATGATCTATATGAAGTTACATGCAGTTTAAGTTTGAAAGACAGAGACTACTGGAACTGCTGAAATAGGAGTTCCCAAATCTGCAGACCAGATCTATCAGCATTTTTTTTTTCTCTGTCTTTTACAAATGGTCTGTTGAGTGCAAGTTCCACTTTTTGGCTTGAAAATTGCTTAACTCAGTGCAAACTAAAGAATATTATTTACATTTAGTCTTAGTTTATAAAAATAGTTAGTGACTTGTGCCTGTGCAAATCTAAAGGGTTCTACACTGAAATAATTCTTGATTAAATAAGAATGTCAATTCATATTTATTTCAACTTGAGATTTCCAAGCAGTCACCCAGCCATGCAATAAACCCTAGACGTAATAAACTCTTCATTAAAGTAATCAAAGCTCAATGTCTAAAATTAATAGCACATATTGTGAGCACACATATACTGTATGGTTATTGCATAGGTTTATTTTAACAAAATATGTATCTAGCAACATTAGAGGCACTTGCAGAGGGATCCTTTATATTTTTAGAACTGTGCATGTGGAGTTTAAATGTTCATATTAGTTCATAAATCAATTCATATTAGTTTAAATGTTAGTGTGCAAATCGTCAATGTTAGTGTGCAAATGTGCAATCAAGAATGCATCTAAACAGAAAATTCAAAGAACTTAATTCATTCAAAACTTTTTACAAGCCATCATCAGTCTGTCAAATGCCATGAATGTAACAATGCAAGTATGAATCCATATTTACATTTACATTGTTTCTACCATCAAGGTACAAAGTTTTCTCAGTGCCCTTGAGTCATAACTGGACTGCATGTTTCATGTCTGAAATGCTGGCCTTCCAGTAGCTCCTTTAATGCTCAAACATGTGAAAATGGCGCGGTCAGGACTGTATGGGGGATGTGGCAAAAACTCCCAGCAGAGTTTCCGTTAATGTGCGAGGTTTGTTTGTTTATGATTGTTTGTACAGTTCCCACAGACAGATGCGTCTCTTCTGCAAGTTGGTGACAATCTGTCAACTTTGCAAGGATGAGGAGTTCCATTTACTGAATGTTCACTGCAGGGAGCCACCTCGGCCGGGACCGTTATTCACGCACGTAGGGCCCTCTTTTAAATATTTGCACCATTTGCATTTTTTAGTGCGGCTAAGTGTCTCATCACCGTGCTTGGAAAATCAGTTTCACGCCTTCATTTTTAAGAAATTACATATCAAGTTTGACCCGGTTTGACTTGAACACCGCTTATATATTTGTATGAAACACTATTATATGAAAACAAATCATTTTAAAATTCCATTTCTTTACAGTACTCTGCACTAAACAGTTTTTTGGCTTGGATATGTTTTTTACAGCAATCAAACTTTTTAAAAAGCTAATTTAGCTTGTGTCCTACCTTTAATCTGTGTATCATAGTCAATTCCGCCTCTTCTCAGTTTGACATTATAAGACGACATTGTACCTCCGACTGGATGGAATCCTGCTTTGAACACAAAATGGTGCAATAATCAGAAAAACAAACACGTCACCATGTGCACGCAGTCTTCCTGATCAAAGGTGACCGCTCTTATGGCCTTGTTTGGCCTTGTTGTGCTACGTACTGGACA
The DNA here is from genome assembly GCA_030014305.1 of Clarias laeviceps. Taxonomy (NCBI): domain Eukaryota; kingdom Metazoa; phylum Chordata; class Actinopteri; order Siluriformes; family Clariidae; genus Clarias; species Clarias laeviceps. The sequence goes on along the minus strand of JAQMYJ010000015.1, from coordinate 19,763,536 downwards.
CTATCCAGTGGCAGTCAACAGACCCATCCAGTAAACACTCAAACATGGGCTTGTACAGTTACTATTAATGTGTGTGCAATATGAAAAATGTTCCATACTGTCCGTCTTGTCATGGGTATAAATTCAACAAAATATTCTTTTAACGAAAGCATCTCCCTGTATGTAATATAAGCCCTAAGAAACACTGTAGTTAGAATTAATTTTAGAGAAACTAAATATAGCTTGTCAGCAAGTAGCAAAGAGCTCCTGTGTGTGTATGTGTGGGGGTGTGTGTATGTGTGGGTGTGTATTTGCAAAATTTGGAGGTGATGTTCATGTTCAACAGAGGTAACCACAGAAACAGCCTTTGTTCCTAGTCGTATGCTATAACACACACTTAAGCACAGTCATTTGAAAGACGTCTAAGTTGTACATCATGCTTGAAGTGATGGTTATGCAGATGAACAAAATTAAACCACATGTTCATTTAGTTTATTAGAATTTTGAATATGGATGTAATCCAAGTTCTTATATATACTTATATAATTTTTTTTTTAAATAGAGTATTGGTAATACGATTCATTCACAGTATGAGTGAGAAGACTCCAAGTATGTGGATATTCAGTTCCAACTCCTGTGAGTGTGCATACAGAGGATGAACTGCAAAACAGTTCGCTTGTGATTCACATGGTGGCTGATGCACCAGGCGTCAGAAAAAGGGAAGAACGTGAGCTTCCTGTGTTAGGAGCAACAGAAACATGAGCAAATCATACCCCGGCAACTTACACTTACCATGAGCCACCCCTCCTCTCTCTCTTTCTCTCTCGCTCTCTTTCTCTCTTTCGCTCACACACAAACTCTCTCTCTGTCTTGCTCTTTACTGTGAGCTATAAAAGAAAACTTCCTCTTTTAAGATGAAATGAGAAAACTATACCAATAAAACAATATAAATCTATTCCATATAACTCATTTATATTATATTACTGATGGCTGATGATTATGAGGTTAATAATAAGCTGTGCATATTTAGCTTATTTCATTTCAACACTCATTTCTTGCACCAAAGGTTGTCCGTTCATTTAGATTTATCCTATCAAAATGTCAATATTAGATTACTTATAATAAAAAAAAAAATAAATAAACATGCTGATTCCATATACTATGCTGATGGTAACACTGTGCATGATCGAACAAGCTGCCAAAAATACCTCTATCTGTACCCCCATCCCAGTACAGTACAATTAGAGAAAACCCACACACTGTCCGTTTGTAGCACAGATATTTTGTGGACTTACCCAACCCTGAGTATCGCCACCTCTCACATTGGCCTCCACTGAAACCCTCAAAGACGTAACAAAACGTGCTGTCTCGCTCGCATCAATATGTAGCCTTGTTATAGACCAAACACACTGGAGACCAAACACACACTCTCTCTCTCTCTCACACACACATGCCATGAGCAGGACTGGCTGCCCTGACATAAACTCATTCACAGAGTGAGAAGAGAGAGAGAGAGCAGTTTTTTGAGTTCCTCCTCTACTCTTGTTGCTGCCCACTCATTTTGACACACACTCGCGGTCTCATGAGTGTTCTCTGAAACTGAGTCTCTACACTTTGGCAACTTTAGCACCCCCTACTCGTCCGCTCGAGTCAGGTTTAAGTCTTTTGGGCTTTACTGAAGCATGCTATGACTTGTCATTGACAGTGCTGTGGGGAAAGACTGGATGCCTAAGTAAGGATGGAACTTGTCTGGAATTTTTCAGAAACTTCACATCCTACAAGGTAACAGCACCAGTAGTGGCTACTGAGGACTTGCTCAGTAAAAGTTAATAAAAGAATAAAACAAACTCAATTTAGTCACAAAGTGATCTATGCTTATATCGTCTTTTGTATCATATGTGAACACTGAGAATGCGTTTTCAGTATACTGTAGGCATCCAACCTTTTACTGTATATATTTACTGTCTGTGTGCGGTTGCACACTTTCTCCTTGGCGGCCACATAAATTTGCATTCCTTCTGTGGCTTCCTACAACCTCCCAAAACTATGAATGATACCTTTCTGTGAATATATGCGCACTGGCATCCCATCAAAAGTGAACTCTGCCACCTGGCACCCAGGTCCTGATTAGGATAAGAAGACTTTTGACGCTAAATGCCCAAAGTCTCCTGGGACAGGCTGCAGGCTTCCCATGACCCTGTGCAGGATAAACAATATAGAAAATGAAAATGAACGAATGAATGAAGTCTTTAATTATATACACTCACCACTAATTTCATTTGGCTGTTACAGGTCATGCGCTTTAAACAAACTTCAGTATGGTCATTGGTGCCAGATTTCTCCAGGAAACTGCTGCTAATATCATGGAACTTTCATATAGAGCAGTCTCTAGAGTTTGTACACAATGGTTCAACATGTGATGCTCACCTTGTTGATGAGATTTAAGGAGGAGATTATATGCCGTAACTAATATACTGTACATCAATCAGCCACAACATTAAAAGCGCTGACAAATGACGTGAATATTATTGATTATTCTCTTATACTGACACCCGTCAAGGGGGATATTTGAGGTACTAAGTCAACCATCAGTTCTCAAAGTTGATGTGATAGAAGCAGGAAATAATAGCAAGCATGAGGATCTGAGAGACTTTAACAAAGGCCACTTTGTGATGTAGAAAAACTAGGGTTAGAGCAGGTCTTCAGGGATGTTCCTTGTATGCACTCATTAGTACCTCCTAAAAGTAGTCCAAGGGCGGACAACCGGTGAACTGAAGACAGATTCATTGGTGTCCAAGGCTGATTAATCCACATGGGAAGCTAAGTCGGGCCTGTTTGGACCAATCCCACAGGAGAGCTACTGTAGCACAACTTGCTGTAAGTTATCACCAGATTTTGTGGGAATCTCAGCTTGCTGTGTATGGGGCTGAGTAGACACAGACAGGTCAAAGTGCACATGCTGACGCGTCCACTGCTGAAAGCTCCTACAGTGGGCACATGGACATCAGAACTGGACCATGGATCAATGGAAGAAGGTGGTCTGGTTGGATGGATCATGTTTTCTTTTACATCACGTTGATGACTGGGTGCATGCACTGCATTTACCTGGGCAATAGATGGCTCCAGGATGCAGTATGGGAAGAAGGAATGCTGACGATGCACAGTGGCAATGTTTTGATGAAAAAAGTGATGATTACATTACTTTAACATGTAACACCTACCAAAATAGTTTCTGACCAAGTATTCCCTGATGGCAGTGGTCACTTTCAGGAGGATAATGCCCCCTGCTGCACTGCTAAAATTATTTAGAAATTGTTTGAGGAACATGACAAAGAGTTCAAAGTGTTAACTTGGAACCTAATTCTCCAGACCTCAATCTGATTGAGCATCTGTGGGATGTATTGGATAAACAAAGTCTGATCCCTGAATGCCCCACTGTTGCAACAACAGGACTTGAAGGATCTGCTGAAAACACCTTGGTGCCAGATGACACAGCACACTTTCAGAGGTCTTGTGGAGTCCTTGTCTTGATGGGTTGTTTTGGTGACAAGAGGGCCCTACACAATATTAGGAAGGTGATTTTATTGTTATAGCTGATCGGTGTATTTCATAATGGAGCATTTTGGAAACTGATTAGAGGAAACAATTGTGCATATATAATTCATAATTATTCCACAGTAGCACTTTCCTTTATCTGATAAACCTACTATCTCTGCATTTTGTAGGTGTTTCTACTAAAGTGGCCAGTGCCACTGACAATATTCTAAGAATGGTTCAATACACAGAAAGACTTTGTTATCAACTTTAAAAATCATTTGAATCAAGTTTAATCTTTTAATCATTCTGAGATGATTCCGACAGTAAAGCATGGGGTAATAGCCTTATATACAGTAAGTTTATATACATAGTTTGAAGCTATGAGTGGAGTTCATGTCAAACCAGAACGTTTGATTGTTCAGAATAAGAGAACACATTTATGAGAACAAAAAAGACCTTTATTAATTTATATTAATCTGCTGCTACATCTCGCAGCATATCACTAGTGCTTGAATACCATAGAAAGTTTTCTCAGTGCACCAGAGCCATGTTCGGACTGCCTGCTTCACATCTGAGATGCTGGCCTCCCTGGAACACTGAATAATGGCCAAAATGTGGAAATCGCTTTGACCTCACACGATGTCAGGACTATATGGAAGATGTAGCAATAATTCTCAGGAAAGTTCCCATAATTTATTCCTTCAATCATATGAAATGAATGAAACCAAGTCCTGGTTTGTCTCGAACATATTTTGAGAAAACAATAACTTCATTTGATTAAATATGCATTGAAAACGTGTTAAGGCTTTTTAATTATTGAGTATTGTCTGCACATTAAGGAAAACCCGTTTGAGTAGGCGTAAGAGACGAGTAAAGCTGTAACGTAACAGTAAGAGGAAAAAAAAACTACTGTTATTGGCTTATTCAGGATTATGCTTGCTGGTGGTAACCATCTTAAGTTCTTTTAAACTAATGATGGCTATATATATGTATGGCCAGTGCAATAACATTATGCACTTTGAGATTTTGATTATATTAAACATTTAATATTTGAGGGAATATGTTATTGATGTAGATAGTTTCATTATACACTAACAAACATATTGTATGCACGGAAAAGCATAAAGGTTGCACCATTTCTTATGTAGATAAGTTGCAGAAAAAGGAAATCAAAGTGAGACAGTGATTCTGACACTCAGAGGCAGTTCTTTGTAGACATGACTGAAGTGTTCTAATTTAACATTACATTAAATTGCTAAATAACATAAGACTACTATATAGTTGTTATATTTAAGATGTGAGTTAGATATGTTTGTTAGATTGGCACTTCCACAGACAACAGAGATCGTTAAAATATGATTTTTTTTTTCATACTGCATGCATTTATAGGATATGGACAAAAATAAATAAGCAGCCAGGCCAATACATAATAGATACAGGGCAAATTTACAGGCGCAAATGTATGAAAGAACTGAAAGATGAAACTGGTAAAATGTAGAAGTGAAAATGGTAATAATCATGTTGAGAATAGGGGCACTTCAAGCCATTACCCTTGCAAAGATCTTAAATATAATTTAACCTGTTTCTTCCTAAAGAACACAGAACAACTGTGAAACATTTGGATTAAGGGTAAAATGAACATTTTTTTTAAAATGCTGAAAGTTTCCAACATCAAAATGTCAATTCTAGTGTGTTCAAAATCTAGAGAGAGAGAGGGGGGGAGAGAGAGGGGGGGGGAGAGAGGGGCTGCAGTATCAAACTGCAATGTGTGAAAAAGAACAGGAAATCATGTGTGAACAAAACCTGTTCAAAGCATCTGACTGCTCCAAACTCCCCAAATTAAATATATATAAAACATAAATTCATTAAGAATTAGAAACTAACTAAATATCGAAAATGAAAAAGGACATATTAAACATGCTCATGGTTATGCAGCTACTATAATCAGCCAGTTTATCAGATACAACAGTTAACCTACTCAAGAACACTGTAATTGCACGTACTGATCTGATCTAAACCTACAACATCTTTGCAAACACCTCATCAAAGCTTAGTTAAAGGCTTATTACATGCTTTACTTGTACATTGTTACATTTTTATCATTTGTAAATGCCAAACTACCCATGCCAGTTTTTTGTTTTTTGTGCTTGTGAGGAGCTGGGTATGTGTGAAAAATCAACCACCCCCTCACAGGCAATGAACAAAAAAGCTCTCTTAAAAACCACATTAATAATTCATATTTGTTTTCATATTCCAAGTGTTTATTGTTCACACATTTATTATTTTTTTAATTTATATTAAAATTCATTATGCAAAGGTTACCATAAAATCAAAAGTTAACCCCAGAATTAGCATGCAACAACATGGTGCACATGTTTATATTTTTTGTGTTCATAGTTGATATGGTAATAATGATATGGTGCAACAGCTCTTGGCTGTTATTCAAAAGCCAAGCAAATTGACATTAAAGAGGAATCAAGGTTTGTTTCAATTAAATGGAACTGATATTGCCCAATCTCAATCTTGATGTTCAAGTCTGATACAGATTTTACATTTTTATGCACATCATTAACATCTCATGTCTTCGGGACTTGAAAGTAGACCAGCTTGCGGAGAAAGTTGAAAGATCCAGGCATCTGTTTGTACAAGCCGTTGGCAGATATTTGAGAGACTTCATTGTTCACCTGCACAACGAGAAAAGTGATGGAAAGAGCAAGAAGACAGTCAATTAAACTCTATTTAATATATACAGTAGTATATACAGTATGCTTTCTCTACCTCACGTAGTGCGGAGTTAGGAGTTTTAGACACAGATTTGTGCAGTACTGTATATACTGTATATACATACATACATGCATACATACAATTTGGGATTCACCCAAACACAGACAACTTCCGTGAACGTGACCCAAATCATGTACTACATTCTAACCACAACTACTGTTCAAACTTCAAACTGGAGTCAGTTGATATGTATCCCAGAATCATAATAAGTCTATATAAAAAAGAAATATGTTTCATTAAATGAAGTGTACTAGTGCTCAGGTGAAATTAAAAAAACATTTTAATATATGAAGACCCATTTCCCTGAACGTTTATATGAAGGGCGTTCAAGTTAAACTGGGACCTGTGAATGAAGCTGTAAAACTGATTGACATTTATAGAAAACTTCAAGCACAGTTGGATGATCAGATTTTTAGCTGCACTAAAACATTTGAATGGTGCGTACATTTTAAAGAAGAATTATGATTCTGACCGAAGTGGCTTGGAGGCCACGGGAGTACATCCAGGTATGAGAAAACTTTTTTAAATGAACACCTGTTTATCTGAACGTTTAATACAAAGGGTGTTCAAGTCAAACTGGGACCTGTGAATGAAGCTGTAAAATTTATTGACATTTACAGAAAACTCTAACCATTAAAAAACAGTATGGTGATTCAATCAGCTGTTTCCACATGTTTGGGCCATTAATGGAGTTCCTGGGACGCTAGAGTTTTAAGCATGAAGCAGGCAGTTCGATTATGGTTCTGGCTTACTGAGAAAACTTCATACATTGATGGTATCCACGCACTAGTGAGACTCTGGAATAAGTACATTAGTGTAACAGGAGATTATATAGAGAAATAATTTATTCTCATAACTGTTGTTCTGCATAATCAAAAGTCCCGGTTTGACTTGAACACCCCTCGTAGAAATATCCAGTCATCTAATCACATGACAGCAATACAATGCCTAATAACTTGTGTTACTCGACCTCAGTGCAGCTTTTGACACTATTGATCATAATATTCTCCTTCACAGATTAGAAAATGTAGTAGGAATTAAGGGATCGGCCCTCTTATGGCTCAGATCCTATTTGACTGATCGTTATCAGTTTGTAGATTTAGATGGTGACCATTCCTCATGTTCTCAAGTTGAGTTTGGTGTTCCACAGGGTTCAGTTTTAGGCCCACTGCTTTTTTCCCTTTACATGCTTCC
>JAQMYJ010000015.1:19701297-19729914 GCA_030014305.1 Clarias laeviceps | reverse complement strand
CACTGCCGCTGGCGCCCCTAAAGGTCTAGCTAATTTCACATGTCTCAGTATAGAGTCTCCTATAACCAGAGCTCTTTTGCCTTGCTTATGCTGCATAGCCTGAAATCTCCCACAGGATTAAGACACCTCTTGAGTGAGAATTTATAATCTGATATTTTAGACTAATTTAATGTCAGACATTAAACATTACTGTATGCATAGATATTCTTTTTCGCTCATTATTACAGGAGAAAGGGAAAGCACAAAGAAACACATTCAAGTTGAAGCAAAGTCGAGTTATGATTTTTGGCTTTCTAATATATATTTTTTCAGAGCCAGTGGTTTTCAGCACGTTATATATGACCTTTTATTTCAATCTGGCAACCCTAGATTATATGCTGCCCAGACCAAAAAAGTCACACATACTTCATTTTATTTTGCCTTCATTATGACCATGGCATCATTTAGATAAGCTTATGCAATGTCATAACAGTCCAGAGTCGCATTAATTTCTCTCTAAAACTTTGTATTGATGATGGGAGAGTCAGACCATCCATAAAGTCTGCATAATTTTTTTTTTCCAGATGATCCCAAATAGTCTCAATGGAGTTAAGGCCTGTATGAAGTCCATGTATGAAAATGATGTCTCATGCTCCCTGAACCTCTCTCTCACAATTGAATCCTGGCTTCATCATCTTGGAATATGCCCGTGCCATTAAAAAAAATCCATTAATGGAAAACCCTTGTCACTCAGTATATTCAGGTCGTCACCTGACCTCATTTTATGGCCACATAACATTGCTGAACCTAGACCTGACCATCTGAAGCAACCCCAACACTGCCCCCACGGGCTTGTACTGTATGGTAGGCACTAGCCATGTAGGGTGCATTACTTCACCTCTCTTCTTCCCCGGGGGTAAATCTGGACTCATCAGACCACATGACCTTTTTCCTAATGCTCCTCAGTACATTCCTTATACTCCCAGGCAAATTTAAGGCTTTTTTTTTTTTTTTTAATCTGAGCATCACTGATAAGTGGTTTTCTTAAGGCTACACAGCTGTTTAATTCAAATCCATTGAGGTCTTTTCACATTGTGAGTGTGGAATTGCTCTTACTTTCACTATTAAACATAGCTGTGAGTTCTACAGTTCCTTTTTTTTATTTTTCTTTTTTTACGATTTGATTTCACTTAGCCTTTAAGTGATTTCTCATAATGCTCATTCAGGATGTTTTCCTGACCACATTTCTTCCTCGTAGATCCTGGTTCAATACTATCCTTCCAGGTTTTAATAATGCGTTTTACAGTTCCTAACCCAATTTTAGCAGTTTCAGCAGTCTCCTTAATGTTTTCTTGGTGCAGGCCAATAATTTCACCCGTCTAAAACAGAGTAACATCTTTGCCATGACCACAGGATATGTCTTCTGACATGGTTGTTTAAGAAATGAGAAGCTACTCACGGCATCAGTTAGGGTTATAAAACTTTTTGCCAACCTTCCGTTGGATAATCACTGCAGTAACTCATTACCTTACCTATTTTGCTTAGTTAAATCCAGGTGGGGACCTTTTTTTTGGGGGGGGGGGGGGGCAGTCAGTTTATTATATGCCACTTACTGCTGTAGATTCTCATGAGAATGGCAAATATCTTGTGTCTATATGACTGTGTGAATGAAGCCGTGAGGAACATTTACATAAGAGTGAGATTTTGTATAAGTTTTCATTCTGTATCTCTAAATTTAAAAAGTCTACTTTAGTCTAATCTGAGTTTTCAAAGGCGGTGTAGTGGTTAGCCTTGCACCTCCAGGGTCTGGGTTCAATTCCTGCCTCGGGGTCTGTGCGATGGAGTTTGCATGTTTTTTCCATGCTTGATGGGTTTTCTCCGGGTTCTCCGGTTTCCTTCCACAGTCCAAAGACATGCTAATTAGGCAAATTGGCATTCCCCGAGCATGTGAACGCGTATGTGAATGTTGACTGGAGGTCCTACCATGGTTGTGAAAATGGGAATAAATACAATGGTCACCATTGGCCTCCACAGTCCCTAGTTGGACTACAGAGGTTCCTAGATGGAGAAGGATGGATGGATGGAGTTTTCTAAACTGACTTTTTAAATTGAGCTGTATCTTTCACAGTAGTTTGGTGGATGTAGGTGTTCACGCTTTGGGACACTCACAGATGTACTGCACATGTACTGTGCAGATCTGAAGAGATGTCCAGTAAAGCTTGTGTGATCTCTAAATCCCATATTTTCACAAAAAATGAATGGAGTATGGAAATATGTGTAAATTAAGAGAAAATATATGGGGAATTCTGGTTAGGCAGTCATAGGCAGTACAGACTGTCTGTTATTCCAAGAAGACCAAAGGTATAGTGGAAAATAAAAGGAGTTATTGTTGTACCATGTGCTGCCAGCAATCAAGTCTGTAATGTCTTACAGAAACAATACTACTGCGCCGACATTTTGCCCTCCCACACAAAGAGCTGGATGATAAACTGGATCTGCTGTTTATGAGAACAGATGAATAAAATTTTCTCTCAGACTTTCTAGGCGGCGACTCGGAAACTGGCGTAATTGCGTAGCGTGCTCTGGGCTTAAGTGAAATTGGTGACGGCGAGGAGGAATTTTGTGTTGCTTGGTCCATGTGTTCATTATTAAATCAAGATGCTGTAAAGATGCTCCTTTTGAGACACTTCAGTAGAGGAAAATAGCTGCAATGCAGAAGAATATGATTTCAAACCATGGCTGGTTATTTGCTCCCAGCATGCACTTGCTCGGCCAGGCCTTGGCTTTGCTGCTGAGTCTCAATGGCACATAATTTTTGAGATAATGTTTGTGATGAGAATGTTTTAGTTGTCTTATGGCTCCTGTTTGAATTTATGTCTAAAATATAGTTTTATAACCTGACGGGTGGCATGGATTTAACCCTCAGGTGCTCTTTTTGTATGATAAGTCGATTTGGATAAAAGTGGCACCACCAAATGAACGAATGTAAATATACTTAGATGTTCAATGTGTATTAATCCTGTGTTCAGTAGTTACAGTAGTTACAGGTACACATGGTGCTAGAGTTTATCCAGAGTTCCTGTGGAAACTTTTTAAGCAACGACAGTGTCTGGCTGGCTCATGTGCTCGCATTATGCTTTCGCAGCGGCCCGAGAATGGGACCTGGAGATGAGAGGGTTTCTGCTGTCTTTGTTTATACATTTTTTTTTTTTGTTTCCCACTTCATCGGTGCATCTGTGTTTAGAAGGAGCGTAATGGTGTGAATGATTCTCCAGGCTGCGCTAACATCAAGCGCAGCTTCACTTAAGCCTCAGTGCCACTGCAGGCGGCTACAGCTGGGATCTTTTTGAACTGAACAAAGAGACAGTATGCAAGAGCTGACGGTTTTCCGCTGACCGTGAAGTTGGGGCGTCTCATTCACGTTTTTCTTGCTTTTTCCTAAAATGACTTGTTGAACTTTCGCAGTAACCTTTTACAAGTAAAATTGACGATTCATTATTAATAGTTAATTAATTTATTTTATTAATCCAGATGGAAAATGCTCTAATAAAATAAGCATCTGGCATCTTATTTGTGTGGTTTCTGACTTGGTACTGTTTCTAAAGTATTTGGACTGTATGATGATCGGTTCAGAAATCAGTAATGTTTCATCCAAGTTTTTCTAAATCTTTACACTTTATAGTTTTATCCTGTGTAATTTATATATTTTTACACATTTTTATATATTTTTGAATGTAAGTTCAAATTCTATTTTATTTGAACTTACATTTCATGTTAATTTTTCAGTTTTAGATTTTTCTTAGTTAAATCTTTCTTTTAGTACAGTAAAATCTTTGTATTTTCATATTTTATTCTATCTTTCCATCGTTGGTCATGAACAGTTGTATAAGCATTTCACTTCATATTATAATGTATATGGTCGCGTATGTGACAAAATAAATAGAATTTTGATATCCCAGAAAGTTCTATGAATTTTATTATTATTTTTTTTTTAAGAACGAACATTTAAATATTTGTAGGTTTTAAACTACCAGTCAAAAGTTTGGACACACCTTGCTGAAGGGATCCAAAATATGCAATAATCTCTTTTGTACAGTTGATATTGAGATGTACTGTATCTGCTACGTATGCTCTGTAAAGCCTTCATAATGGCTCTAATCTGAGGTGCTGTTTGTTAATTGGTGATTTTTGAGGCTGGTAACTCTAAATCAACTTCTCCTCTGCAGCAGAGGTAAGTTTTGGGCTTGCTTTCCTGGGATGGTCTTTATGAGAGCCAGTTTCATCATGGTGCCTGATGGGTTTTGTAAATGCACTTGGCAATACTGTTCTTGCAAGAACGTTGTTTTTAAGTAACTAATTACTTAAGTAACTAATGTTGCATGTATTATTTCAAAGTTTTGAGAAAATCCAGTATTGTTCTAGAATGTAGAAAATAAATCCAGACTTGTATCCAAACTTTGGAAGTATCATTATAACCAACAACTGAAACCAACATTAATTAGATTGTGTAACTGATTCAAACCAAGGCAAGGTTACACCAGAGTCAAATGTCTAAAAGTAAAATTTCTGGCAGCAGAAGCATCCAAAGCTACTTTTCTTTCTTTTTTCTTTGTTTATTTTTGGTAAATTTTCTTTTATAGTCTTTTATGTTTTATATTAAGTTTCAAATAAAAATTATTGTGGTTGGATCGGTAGTAGTTTTGAGAACTGCTTCCACAGAGGGCTTGAAATAATACTCAGTGCTACACTTGTTATGCTAAAAGCAACAAGCTAGAAATTGCAGGGTCGCTCCTGGGGCAGCTGAGGTTTTGTGGTGTTTGCGATTGCTGTTGCGGTGCTGGCGTCAACCTGGAGTGTTCCTCTTCTCATGTCCTGTTTTTTACTCCCTGTAATGTGAAGTTTTTGTTGGGTTCATCAAGAATAGTCTTTGGCTTGGCTCGTTAGTTAATCGACAAGTTGATTGTGTTGTGTTGAAATCTGCTGAATTCTTCAGCGCAGGCCCAGGATTGAACCATTGATTAAAGCGAATGATATAACTGCTTTGGCTGATGTGGCCTGCAGTTAAAACTTTGAGGTAAGGTTTTTTTGTTGTAGAACCAGTCTCAGCTGGTCAACCACACTGATTTAGCTTAGCATTTTATTTTGGTTTGGGTGTGACTGCTTTATAAAAAGAAAGAGCCCGGGTTTTCGCTCATCAATGTTCTACCTCATTGCCCTCACATGTGTGTGCGTGTGGCTGCGGGAGCTCGTAGCACAGTTTTATTTGTTTATTTTGGGCTTAATCAGCAGCACTGAAGTCAGGAATTCCTGTCTAGAGCGAGAGTGAGAGACAAGGAGAGATGGAAATTGCTGACTAGACTGTTGCTACTTTTCACACCTAGTCATTAGCCACTACTGACTCATGTTAAAGCTAAAATTACTGCTTATCTAAGAAGTCACTTGCAAAGACCAGTTTTCTCAGTTCTTACCGTCAGTTTCTCAACCGTCTTACTGCGCATAGGCCTCCACTGACCCTCCACCTTCAGTTAGTAAACCTGTCATTTTTGTTGCTAAATGCAGTTTGAGGTCATCGACATTATCAGATTGTGCAAAATGCTTGTCTACTCCACCTGGCTATTGTTGCATCATGTCATCAAGCACCTGCCTGAGTTTAGCTGCATGTGCAAATTATGTCTCAGCAAAACAGTAATTCTACTTTTAAAAGCAAAATAGAAATTGTGATGCCACATTTAAAACTGTTGCAGTTTGATGCATCTACTGTGTTAACACCGTTAACACAGTAGATGGAGCACATGGTGCACATGGTGTAATGCTGCATGACACACACTACCTTAACAATAATTCAACAGTGATCATCCCACTGCACACAATAATCATCAGTGCAATTTACCTACAGTTTCTAAGTAGCCCATCTTTCCTTCACCTTAAAAATATTATAGCATTAAGTCATCTTTTTCAAGGAGTTTTCAAACCATTTCAATGACAATTTATGATTGAATAGATGATTTTGTAGTTTAAAAATTATGTACTCATTTCTGTGTGACCAATACAGAACTGTGGAAAAGTGTTTAAATTAAATGGGAACAAATGTTTTACTGTGACAGGCTGAAAAGTGCCTAAAGATAGAATAAAAAAATTGGTTGTTTATGTAGCAACATTGGCAGCAACCTCATTTCCCCTCTCGTCTGTTCCAACCACTCAGCATTCAGCATCACCACTATACGAATCTGAATCGACCTGATCACCCGTCATCATCTGCACCTGTTTCTCACTGGGCCATACCTTAAGTTAGATGTTTTTAGATGTTTTTTTTTTTTATGCTTGAAAGATTCATAGGTCACCATGTGGCAACAAAACATACCTCAGAAACTGGTCATTTACTGGGACTGGTCTAAAAATGAGAGACAAAAAAGTGCTACAGGAAGCCTGGAGAACTATTCCTCAAGACTGCATTGCTAAATACTAGAATGTCCGGCTCTTTGGAAGCAAAATGTAAAGAAATGAAGCTCTAGACTTTTGCACAGTATTGAATTAGTTTTTTCTGTAATCTCCGAAAAGCCCTTTTCATATTGGCATTAGTTTTGGACAAGTTGACCGTATTCTTAATCCCACTGGTCAGAAACTGGACATTGAGAAATGATATTAATACTAATTTTAATTAATACTAATACATCAATTTGGGTCGAAGTTGCTCCTGTTTGGAAATGGTTGTAAACCCAGATAAAATAATTGTACTTTGCCTCACATGTTTTGAGTAATTGACGGTAGAAGAAAGTTGAATTAACTTGAAGGCACAAATGGTCAGGACTTGATATTTTAAGTCAATTACACTGAAAACCATATTATTTGTAATAAAATAATTAGGATAGCAAATTTCCAAATTCGTGCAAATTGAATATGCTTGTTTTTGTTTGAATGACACAATGCAGTACATAGTTTTTTTTTTTTATTTTAATTTTTTTTTTCCTAGCAAAGCAACAAATATTATTGATTATGTGCTTTCTGAACTACTGTAACATTACTAGATGTAAAAGTTTCAAAACAAGTGCTTACAAACATTTAAGAACTGGTTTTCTTAAGATGACCAAAATTGGTTTTTGCCATCACTTATTACAGTATATTTTTACTTTTCCCAACTACAAGTAGCGATTTTTCCTCTTGCATATTACTACTGTGGGTAAGACCCAGGCAGAAAAAGTATTTGTCCAAGGAGAAGGTAAATTGCAGAAAAGGACAAATTTATTCTGTGAAAATAAGCAAAAGCTGCAACTTTCTCAGTAACTTCCAGCAAACTTTGCCCTGACATGTCTTGAGTGAATTTGGTCAGTCATGATCTAAAACATTGCGGCAGGGGTGTGGACCTGGGTAAAACTTGATAAGTTTAAGAATAGCTGCAGTGGACAGTGGACTGCACAGGGAATTCAGCCCTGTTATGTAAGATTCCAAACCACATGGTGCAAAACTGCTCAGTTCAAAGGGAATCATGAACAGTGTAGGGAACAAGTGAACAATGGTTCATCACTTCATCGGAAGTGGACATATAAAACTTCCCATCAGTCATTGTGCCTTGCTGGAGCATGGAAAAATTGGGTCTTGAGAAGGCGCTTGTATATTATCATCGTTATTGAGGACAATATGATATTAATATAACATTGTAGGTTTATTTTATATCTTATTTAAATTACATTAAATTGTATCTATAAATATCCATCAATAGATCCTGACTATCACACAGACTAAGGATAGTAATCTGTTAAAGGAATAATAAAAAAATAATATGGTATATATTTTGCAATAATAATTTTTTTTCAATAAATAATTCAATATTTAATTTTGGTGCTGAAACTGTTTGAAAACCATAAGCCATCAGCATTCTAATATAGACAAATGAATAAATATTGATATCCTTTTTAAACGGTTCTTGTGATTGTGCTCAAAATGCATCGGTTACATTCAGACTGATTTTCATAATGGTGTTACGAGTGAAACGATTCTGATAAACCTCAAATAAGGATCAGCCATTTCTGTAAGACTTTCACATCATCTTAAAACTGAACAGCTTAAAAAGCTCCAGGATCTCTCTTTAAAGACGTGTCACGATAGCTACAGAAGAATCTCCAAAGCTTTGGCAGCATGAAAGCCCCCATCAACAAGTGGAGGAAATGGGACACCACCACAGTGACATTAGGAAGTACAGGATGTCCCTTTAAAACTGAAGGGTGGGGGAAAACAAGATGAAAACTTGGTATAGAGACTGCCAACATTAAAGGAGCTGCAGGAATTACAGGTCACTTCCTGCATGTGACAGCATATTTTTTTTTATTTTATTATTTTTTAAAATCCTCATCCATCCATAATTTGCTAAGGGGTGGTCATTAACTGAAGGTTTGTGACCTCCATCTTTAAATCAGAGTAGTGTAGTCACGTGAAGTTTAGTGTTATCTACCAAGATAAAGAAAAAGGACCCAAAATGCAATGGGCAGCACAAATATGGTTTAATCCCAAATTAGACTTCTAAAGGCAGGAGAACTGCTTGCAAAGCCATGTTTAAGTTCACCATTATTGCTGTGCTTTCCGCTAGCACTTTTTTTTTTTTTTTTTTTTCTAGTATCGCCCCTAACATTGCTGGGAAAATAGAGATGGACATGTACAGTGACGTGACGACGTGATTATCTAGCCAGTGGATAGATAAACCGTCTGCTCTGAACTGTCCATGGCACCAGACATGAACTACAGTAGCACCTGGTTCATGTGGTGTAAAAAGTAACTGAGGATGCAATACAAACAAAAACATACCTCAGAAACTGGTCATTTACAGGGACTGGACTAAAAATGAGAGCCAAAAAAGTGCTTCAGGAAGCCTGGAGAACTATTCCTCAAGACTGCATTGCTAAATACTATAGAAAGTCCAGCTCTTTGGAAGCAAAAACGTCAAACTTTTACACAGTATTGAATTAGTTTTTTCTGTAGTCTCCCAGAAGCTCTTTTCATATTGGCATTAGTTTTGAACTAGTTGACCGTATTCTTAATCCCACTGGTCAGAAACTGGACATTGATGTAATTTAGTATCAATATCATTTCTCAGTTTGGGTCCAAGTTACTTCTGTTTGGGGAAAAATAAGAAAATTGCAGAATTTATTCTGTGAATAAGAAAAAGTTGCAACTTTCTCAGTAACTCCCAGGAAAATAGCACCAATACCCCATAGATTTAAAAAAAAATTAATTACACAATGAAAACTCTGAGTCTGACCTCAGTTACTCAACCTTCATGTAGACTTGTCTGATTCATTCTGCTACGAGTTCCTCTGCTGCACTCGTGACTCACTTTCTGCTGCTTCCCCATGGATCCCCTAAAGATTTCACTTCCCCAACTCAGTTACCCAAATCTTACCCAAGACTTATTCTTTCCTCAGAGGCTCGTCTCACTGGGATACTTATACTGTACCTGCTTGTAACTGCTGCTGTAATTGTAAAGAACATGATGCTCATCCTGTCATCTCCCTTGTTTTGTTCGGATTTCTTGTTTCTCTCCTCAATTGACCTCTAATCCTTTCTCTTTTACCACCGACCCCTTTTTCACTCTACGATCCTTACTTGGGCTTTTATTTCATCTTAAAATGTCATGTCTCTCTCTCTCTCTCTCTCTCTCTCTCTCTCTCTCTCTCTCTCTCTTTTTCTTTTTCTTTCTTTTTTTGATCTGATAATCAAATGTCCTTGCTCCCCTTCACTGCTTTTAATGGCATGTTATCCAGCGTGTGTGCGTGTGCGTGTGCGTGTGCGTGTGCGTGTGCGTGTGTGTGTGTGTGTGTGTGCGCCTCTGATTTAACGCCGACTAAATTAACGACACCGCTCTTGCTGTGCTGTTCCAGATGAGAAGTCTGTCCAGGAGGAGGAGTGTGTAGAGTGTCAGCATCCAGACTGCCGCGAGCGCCGTCGGGCCTCCAAGGTAAGAGCTGGACAGGACACACATTCTTCACACAGCACTGTGGAGGGTCCTGGATGAATTATGACTACACATACACACACAGACAGTCAGTCTCACATTCTCTGACTTTTGCCGTCTGTGTGTGTGTGGTGAGTCACTGCTTTATTACTAATAAACATGGACAGTATTTCTCGTCTGTGTGTGTGTGGGAGAAAGTGTTCCGTTATCTCTCCCTTTCTCTCTCTTCCCGCTGTTCCCGTCAGGACCCACTTCATCAGATGAGAAAGTACAGAGAAAGGAAAGAAGGTTGAAAATTCCACCACACACAACTGTTGTGAAATTTTCAACTTTTTGAATTTCAATGATATATTTATTTTTGATCCTGTCATTTAATCCCGCCATAGCAGTAGCGCTACACCGTGTTTATTCTGCATTATAATAAGAGTCGTGAGTCAATATGGTGCACAAGATTAAATACTACTTTTGATTTGTCTTCCTCACAATTAGGTTCCTTTGTTTTTTACGATATGACGTTTCGTTTCTCACATATCACAGCAACAATTACACCTCTTATCTATTAACATTCATGATTTTTAACTGTTAAAAGCTATATTTAATGTAGAGCACTGTGTTTACGAGACAAGTCACTTCCTGTTCTCTCTCTCACATTAAAGCACTTTTAAACTTTTCAATTACTGATCATTTCTATTTTCTCGACACTACAGAGAGGTTCACTTAGGGTAACAGAGTGGTTCTAACGCGTTCTTAGTGAGCCTTGTCACGGCTGCAAGTGTTTAGTCTTCCCTAGGCTTCATTATGCACCAGTAAGCCCTGTTGTCGAGTCTGAATCAGAGCGAAATTGATACTTTTGGTTCATTTGTTGTTTGGTTTGGAATTGCTTTCACACTGCACATATTTAAACAAAGCAAAGTAACGTCGGCTGAGGGGCATAAAGGGTGTGAATGTAGTAAAACTTATTGGATGAAGGCTAATCGGTCAGAAGTCCAGCAGTGGAAGGAGGGAAACAAGAGCCAAGAGTGAATCGAAATCACACCATGTAATCTGACGATGGAGTTTATGCCGTATAAATAATGAACAATAAACTAGGGCTGCACGATTTGCCAAAAAAAAAAAAAAAATAATCACATTGTAATTATTTTGACACCTATTGCGATTGCAATTTACAGTGTGTGTATATATAATGTGTGTACATTTTTGCATATATACTGTATATATAGAAACTAAAATTATTGACGAGATCTACATAAATTTGACAAAATAATATGCATATATTAACCGTAATAAATTGCAGCCCTTTGAGAGTAAATAATTTCACAGGTCCATACTGTGATTTTTATTTATTTATTGTATTTTAATTAATTAATTTGCGATAATTGTGTAGCACTATAAATAACTATTTTAAACATTGTGTTTCACGTCCAGGAGTTATTTTATTCTGTTATTTCCCAGACATCCAAGACATGGCATTTCATTCAGTAATGCAGGCATAAAAAAAGGCATACTAAAGGCATTACGTTTCTTACTTAAAACAAACTAACAAACAAAATGCACAAAGTTGCTTAAAACCAGTGACAGCACTGTCTATAGCAATGGACTACATCTGGTAAATTGTGGATAAAATAGAATAAAATATGTGCTGCATTTTAAAAAAAAAAAAAAAGAAAAAAAAAAGAAGTTATAATAAAATAACAAACAAAATAAAAATAAAAAAACCCTGCTGTCCTGACTATTGGCCACCAGGGGGAGATGGTTACACAAATTCACATGTGTGTGTGCCACATACCGTGCCCGTGTTCGATGCTCGTGGTTACTTCATTTGACCTGAAGCTGTGTCTGTCCTGTATAATTTATAATAATTATTAACAAAGATGCCAAACTACAAGAGCACTGAACCTGAATCAACCTCAGTGTTTGTGCGTTTCCCCTTCATGTCAGTTTAAATACATGTCACACAGACACACACACACACACACACACACAGTGATTTTGTGCACTGAATCACTGCCTGTGGTTTAGCCACTACTGCAGCTGGGCTGGAGTCACTGGTATTACACTGGTATGTCCACAGATATTGCTTTTAGACTTGCAGACCGGTGCATTTGAAGAGAGTTAAATTTAGTATCAGCGTCAGTGACTATAGTCTGCATATTTAATTTGTTTTTTGAGGTTTTGTGGAATTTCCTTTTTCCTGAGCAAGGCTGCATTTTTGTTGCAAAAAGGTGCGTTCCATACATTGCTTCAGGATCAGATCATTGTGTTATTATTTTCATGCACAATGAAATAAGACAAAGTAAAGTTTCAACTACATTAGTTTTCTTATTGATTTATTATGAGAAAAAACAATATTAAGGCTGAAAATGGTTGAATATTGACATTGAGACTGATTCAAACTACACAAATCCTTCTGCAGTAATATCAAGTCTTGTTTATCCTCTTTTCTCTTTTAATGTAGTGGAAATGTCTCAATAATTAGGATAAATAGCTCAAAAGTGAAATTATTATTTGAAAGAGTGTGAGTTAAAGAAAACTGTTTTTATTGTTACTGTATTTCCAGTACAGCTCAAAAAAATTTAATTTTCTAACAAAAATACATTTTCTACTGTAATAATTTTTTTTTAAGTCAATCTTTATTTTAGATTCATTACATGTAAAGTGAAATTTTTTTTTTCATTTTGATGATTACAGCTCACAGCTCATGAAAATCAAAAACCCATAATTTCAAAACATTATGACATAATATTTCATTAGATCAGTCAGAAAAAAGATTTACAATACAAAAATTCTAAAAAAAAAATTTTAATTAATGCACTCAATTTTTGGTCAGTGCTTCTTTAGCATGAATTACTGGATCAATGTGGTGGCATGGAGGCGATCAGCCTGTGACACTACTGAGGCGTTATTAAAGACCAGGTTGCTTATCTGTGTTGAGTTGGGTGTTTCTCATCTTCCTCTTGTCATTAGCCATAGATTCCTCATGCAACATAACCTAACATCAGATGAACATGCTGGCCAATCAAGCACAGTAATATCTTGCTCAATAAACCAGTTAATGGTAGTTTTAGCACTGTGGACAGGTCATCAAGAGGCATAAAGCATCAAGTGCTCTAAAATCTCTTGGTAGCTTGACTTTGGACTTTTGACTTTGGACTTGATAAAACCCAGTGGACCAACACCAGCAGACATGGTACTCAAAATAATCAGACTGTGAAAACTTTAGGCAACTTGAATTCTGTGCCTCTTCACTTTTCTTTCAGACTTTGGGACTTTCATTACCAAAATGAAATGCAAAATTTACTTTGATCTGAAAAGAGGACCCAGGTAAAACACTTCTGCCACTGTCTCTGTGTCCGGAGTAGCTTGATACTAGGAATGCAACAGCTGTACCTCCTCAGAAGTCTTTGTGTGGTGGCTCTTGATGCACTGACTCCAGCCTCACTCCACTCCTTGTGAAACTTTCCTTAGTTCTCGAACTGGCACTTTGTCCTACAACATTGCCATGAATATACTCAGAGACATATTAAACATCCGCAGCTATGACACTATGTCTCTTCGCACTCATCCTGGACATTAATGGACACTTATGGACATGTTCATGCACACTTGCACTACATATTTATATTTTCATTTCTGGACAATTGCACACAAGTCACTAATAAGACATTTTTCATGCATATTTGCACACCCCTCAGTCTTTATTTAGACAAAATTTCTAGATTTTCTAGATTTTTTTATATTGTACAAAAGGTCTTTATTTGTACAGAACTGACCTATCTCCCAGATATACAGTATATATACTGAAGAGTGTGTCTCTTAAGAGGGTGTTGCTATGAAAAGGGGAGGGTGTGCGTGCGTGCGTGCGTGCGTAGACTGTGTATGAGGCAGAGAGAGAATTTATGGATGTCCGGAGTTAGATGAATAAAAAAAAAAAAAAAGAAACAAATATAGTTGTTATCGTGCCCTGTGTCATCTACTACTCACCGGGTTAAAATCTAATAGCAGATTCAAATTCTTAATAGCAGATTTATCTGTAACACATTAACCTCGAATTATGACGTGAACCTCCTCGCTTATTGTGCACTATTTTGGATAGGCTATTGTTTGGAAATGTCATTATAGATCTATGTGTATGATATAAATAGCAGAGTGTTTACCGCATGCTGTTATACAGTACATGTCATCCATCACTTTCTAATCATTCTTTTTGCTTTCGCTCTTCTGATGGTTTTCAGCTTTCTCCTTCTGCACATTGCATTGTTGTATGGTGTATAGCAATATGACCCAGAACCCAAAATACTCTGAAAGCACTTCATCACAGCCTCCATTCCTCGAAGAAGATGGATAAAAGGCGCGCAGGAAACAAAAACCTTGGAAAAATGATATACTACTCCTGGCCAAGTCACAGACATGCTGATTCGCACGGGACTAATATTACAGGACTAAATATCTTTTTGCGGTAATTTGTGGAGGAATTTTTACTTTACAAATTACAGACATGGCAGATTTGAATGGGATTAAGATCACAGACCACCTCCTCAATTATTACAAATCACACGAGATCCCCAGGTAATACTAATCCTTTTGTTTTGAGTGTGTCAATGATTGTGTTCTGGACAGCTGGCAAGTCAGCAGTCTTCCCCATGATTGTGGTTATGTGTACTAAACTGGACGTAGAGTTATACTGTATGAATAGTAATTCACTCAAATTCAAAATGAAATATTCTAATATTTTGAGATACTGGATGTTAGATGTTCGTAAGCTGTAAGCTGTCATCATCGAAACTTTACGTGTAATGAAGTGTGTGAATGTGAATGAGTTTCACTTTTTGAATTGATGTTTGCCTTTCGGCTGCTCCCATTGAGGAGTCGCCACAGCGGACCATCCGATCCACACATTTCTTGACACAGGATTTACTTGGAGAAGAGATATATTATTGAAGTTGCATTTTTTTTTATTTTTTTTTTTTTTTTTTTATTCACCTCTGTACATTTGAGGTGTATAAATGAATGAATGCGTAGGTACATGTATGCATTTCTAATGAGCTGTAGTAAGACGTTACAGCCATTGCATTCATGTTTTCATAAGCACTCGGCTCCCTTAAAAAATGTTTCATTATTGAAACGTAGTGAACTGTGCAAGGGATAGATGATTTGTAGGCAGCCCTGTTGTGTTGTCTGTATGAGCACAGGTAAGGCCAGTCTGAGCATGCTCAGAGAATCACTTCTAATCAACACACAACAGGACCAGACAACGCCTGCTGGGTGTGTATGCATCTGGGTTGCTATGACAAACTGCCGTGCCCAAAACCGCTGCCAATGTATGAGATGAGGCAGTAGTGTGTAAGATGTGTTTTTCACTCCTTGCTTAAACCCTCCCACCCCCCCTTCTGTCTTGATCACATGATGACCCTTGACTTTTCAGTAGTTGCTTCTACTTGTTTCCTGGAAGCCAAGTGTGCGGCTTTGAAAATCCTTATCAGCTTCTCATCAGAGGCATGTTGTGTAGGTGGACCTGTGGGTGTGAAGCATAAAACATCCTTTGGTCCACACTCCCTCGCATCCATTTCGGGAAGAGTCGCATTGTCCGTTTCAGAAGTCTCGGGGGGTGTCAGCAGACCCTGTCACGTTAAAGCTAACGCAGATGAAGATAGACCGAGTATAAGTTTATATACGATGAAGACTCTGGTTTCCAGACTTACAATCTGTTAGGTAATGGCGCTTGATGACGTTTGTAATAATTATGCCAGAATTGAAGGTGTTAAGCAACCCCTGTATATAACTGAGAGTGATGACGGTGGAAGCATGATACGACTTGTTTTTCCACGGAAGGTGGAAATTGGAAAAAAAAAGTAATTGAATATGGATTCTGTTTACTGGAATTATCCACACCTTACAATGAATAAAATTCCCTTTTTTTCTTTTGTTCCTTAAATTCATTAACTTTTTTTAATAAATTGACAATAGACAGAATTTCTATTCAAATATGTTTCCTTTCTACAAGATTTACATGACATATCTTTAATACAAGCTCATTTTTTTCAGTTTAATTAAAATCAATTATTATACAGTGTGTTAGTGCAATACATGTGCTAGAATAGCAGAACCTTGCCAAAAGCCCCCGGAAGCAAACTTTGTCATTGTCTATTTGAGGCTTGGCCAGTACCTGGATATGTAGCAGCAGAGCAATACATCAAAACATGCAGATACATGTCAGAAGTTCTCTTGAGAATTTCATATCCCCTGAGTGACAGATCTCTGGGTAGAAATTCCTTGTTGGTGAGAAAAGCTAGAGGAAAATCCCAGACTGAAAAGCCTTTCGTAATGCACATTCCAAATTTTAAGAGGTTGCAGTAGAAGACCATGCGGTATTCCACTCTTGTCGGCCAAGAACAGAACCTGAGGCTAAATCATCATTGGATGCTGATTGTATGGAGTATGAGGGAGGAACGAGTGTCTGATTTTGTGTGTGAAAGGTGCGGAGGGATCTAGCATATTCCCATCTCATACCCGGTGTTCCTGGAAAATCCCTGCAGATCCACACGACCCTGACCAGGACAAGGCTACAAATTTACAAAATAAATATTAAATTCGAATTTAATATGAATTTAATCCATTCTGAAGGCGAGTTCTTACGGCGAAAATTCGTATTGCGAAATGCATTTTCCCATATGTAATATGTAAATGCAGATAATCCGTTTCCAGCCAAAAATGTTTCGAATATTACCAATATCCAACACTAGAACTATATTTTTGCATACATAAACAATCAAAACATTTAGAAAAGGCATGTAAATTAAGGAAAATATGAAATAAATAGACATTAAACCTCACTTACCCTTAATTTATGATTCCTCTTGGCACTGGCTGCTTTAAAAACAAAACTGAAAGTGGCTCCCTTTTCTTCTTGGACAGAATGCAAAAAAAGAAAACCCACGAAAAATATGTGAACTCGCTTCATTTGGCTTTGCACTGACTCAAACCAGTTTTGAATGGCTTGCACCTACGTCACACATACATCCAGCTTGCTCCTACATTGTGCATGCACATAAATTGCGCACACGTCCCGGAGCCATTCAAAACTGGTTTGAGTCAGTGCAAAGCCAAATGAAGCGAGTTAGGTGCAAGCCGGATGTAGGCGCGACAGAGATGCAAACCAGCGTTTGGTTTGGTTTAGTCGCTCGTATAGTGAAAATACTTCGCATTGCAAAATTTCAGTTCTTGATCCGAAATATTTTATGTTTTTGGGAGGCGCATCCAATTCCTCCCTTTCACCAGGGGCGTCTACATTAAGGCTACTACGATCACTCAGTCGGGAGGGCCGAAGACTATGACATGTTTCCTCCGAACCACGTAACGCCAACCGACCGCATCTTTTTGAACTACTCGCTCATTGGCCTGATTGGCCGTAGAGCCGTAATTAATGTGAGAGCACCAAGTGCCTCCCATCCACCCCGCTGAGAGAGCTCGGCCAATTAGCAACCAGCGATCTCCGGATAATAGAGCGAGCACTTTACCACTGCGCCACTTGGGGGCCAATGCAAAAATCCTTAAGGTGGGGCATGTTGTTTTCTGAAATCCATCAATACATTGGGATGGTAATGGAAAAGAGAGTAAGGGAGAATTAGCATTTTCGATTAGTTCATTCTAGAAAAGGTGATGGAGAACGGAATTCTGCAAAGACATTCAAAGTTTTTGGAATGGAACATTACTGGAAAGCATTATTACGATAAAGTCAGACATCACCAGCAAATGATGTGCTTATGCAGACAAGCAAATGTGCTTAATGACCCGATGGCATCAGGGTGTGAACTCGTATTTCCAAACAGTGCCACACCCAAGAGAGCAATACTGACCATGCCTTGTGGGAGGGATAAGTGTTAAGCAGTGCAACACTAGACACTCCTGGGTGTCTGCACATTCGTATACGCATAAAATGCATAAAAAATTTAGCACTTTCCTTCATGAGTATGAAAGGAAATCTATGATGTAGCATGTTGGACAATGCCACACATCTTTACTAACCCTTGAATACACAGTGTTGATGGGAACGTTGCTTTATTTCTATTTTTCATCTCTACATGAACTGCAGGATCTGGGCTTTGCTGCTTGCTGGATGGCATGTATGTATTCTTTGCCGCTTGCAATGCCATAACCAAAAGCTCATAAATCCGTCTACATTAGACGCGTAAAGGGTTCATAAGTTTAAAATAAGCGAACGAAAGGCCAGATGATTGGCTGGAGAAGATTCTGACTATGACTTCAGCATTATGTCAGGGACTGGTTGTCGGAAAAAGATGATCCTACTACTGCCAGGACCGGAACTGTGGTTCTGTGCATTTTTGACTGAGAGGTTGAATTGGACTTCAGGCTCGGAGCCTAAAATTAGCTAATGCTTTTCCAGTACTGGAAGAAAGAAAGTCTTTGATCTCTGAACATTCCTACCGGCAGAATCAATCATCTTTCCACAGCAGTCGGTTACATTGACTGGCCTTTGAGTTTTTGGCGTCCAGTTGGATGTGGAGAGTGAAGAGGCAACAGCAGTGATTGATGAGTATTTTGTTAATTATGATTAAACGATGTTTAAAAATGCAAAATGAATCGTCTTTATGAATCGTATATCAAGCCTGGTAGGTTTCAAGTCGGAGTGGGTGGCTTTGAGTATGTGTACTTTCTCAGCTCCAAGAACATTAAGGTGAAATAAAGTCGCTGGAGCATGATATTGATTTTTTTTTTTTTTTTTTTTTTTTGCTGGGGGGATCTGGAAACCAAGATTCTGTTGCACTTTCCATACTTTTAACCGCCTCCAAGATTTTCCACAGAACGATTGTCTTACGTTCGTATGTGACTTTAGAGAACACAATGTGTGTAAGCAAGTTCAGATTTGTTTCAGGGGGCGATAAGGGGGCGAGTGAGGGGAAAGGGGAGGGGACGGTACTGGTGTCAGACCGTCAGATATTGCTTCCTTGGAAGCCAGTGTTATTGTTTTGCATTGAGAATGTTTAGATTCTCAGTCTCCTATCAGTCTTTTCTTGTTGCTTCAATCAATATTATTTTGAATCTCATTTGAAAAAAATAAAAATGATGAAGTAGAGAAGAAAGTCAGTCCGACAGCGCCCCTGTTAAACCAGGAAGCGAGCGCTTGACCTGAGCTGAAAATAGCTCAGTCGATTATAGTTGAATGAGACATTCTTATCAGTCATATGCTGATAATACACACGATGTGTGATCTGACATTGTCAATAATCCCTCCAGTGCCTTGAGTGTTTCATATTGTTGTACAGTTAAAAAACATATATGAAGCAAACACATACAGCTGATAAAGATTTGTTTTTATGTATATCTGTGTTTAAGTAGACATGGCATAAGAGAGAAATATACAGTATAAGACTGTATAATAGAAATGTCTTGGAAGTTACTCTGAAAAGCTGAAGAACCGATAGAGAAGTACATTAATATTAAATTGTCTATTGAACAAGGTGAGATATTACTTCCTGTTTATGTTTGTTCGAGCTGATTATGCGGTTTGATAATATAGAAAAGCACACTTATCATGTTCACGGACCAGGAAGTCTTTGCACACAGGTGGGAAAAGCAGTAGACGAGAATATTGAGTAATCAGATGCTCTGCCCTAGTTGTGCAATCCTTGTGTGTTATCATTGCAAAACAAACTGATGTGTTACTGTATTCTTCTATAGCTCTTCCTTGTTCATCCATTGTAGGGCTCAAATTAGCATACATGACTAACGGGTTTATTCCTCTTTGTTGATATTTAGTATAGAGATCTTACGGATTTAGTCAGTTTCATGTGTTAGTCATGAAGAGATGACTGAAATCAATACTGTGTAATAAGAACTTGTGTAAGATTTGAATGAAGTGTGTGTGCGCGTGTGTGTGGCAGCCTGGGAAAACTCCGATTTTGAGATCTGCTGCTAGAACGCTTACAAGCTGTCCTCACCTGAAATCTGTTTCTCAGAAGCCTAGAAGGTTGAAGTCACCTTTAATGATCGCTCAAAGCAGCAAATTGCATTCAAGCGTATTCCACTTTTCATTCTGATTTCATCGACTCCCCGCCTACGTCTACCATCAAAACTGTTATGTTGGAATTTTAGGGATTTAAGAGTTTATATTAGGAAAGAAGATTTCACTTTGATTAGCAGCGTCCTCAAAATCAGTTTCGGTCTCATTACCTGAGGTTAAAGCATTTAAAGACAAGTTAATCATGACGATGAGTCACCTCCTTGCTCTTTAGTCATTCTCTTACTTTTTATTCTGTTTCGCTTTTGGTACGCTCTATTTATTAGGCCATTTTATGTACTTTCAAACTTTTTTGCCAAGTTTGCATGCTGTGATCTATACAGATTGCATATTAGGGATTCGTTAACTTTATTGATGATATTAATGATTCCGTTATCTATATTGATGTTTTTGTGTGGCGACTCGTGTATCGCCACAATGAGTTAAAAAAATAAAATGTTAAAAACAAAACAAAAAAAAGTTAAAATGATTTTTTATTTCTATACGTCTGCATTTTGAGGTGATTGGAAAAACAAAAAGAAAAAGCAGAATCAGGATATTTATAGAATCATGATACTTAAAGAATCGCAATACAAACCAAAACGACACCTACAGTCATTTTCAAAAGGTAGTACCCCTCATTTTAATTGTATTTTTGCATAAAAACATTTTTTTTAATCATCTGATCATAGCGGGTCTTAGTATTAGGAAAATACAACCTCAGACAAGCAACAATATATAACTTTCTTTTTCTTTTTTATATAACTTGCTACAGTTTATTTAACAAAAATTAAGCCTAAAAGAAAAAAAAAAACATGAGGGCAATACTAAGTACCCCTTTACTGCTTCCACTGGATTACAGAGGGTAAGTTGTGCAGGCTATTTTATATAAGCAGAAGTTTATATACTGTGTATAAGCACCAGTTTGCTTGTCTGGAATATTCAGGTGTGTGTTAACACAATGGCTAGAGGGAAGAACACAAGCAATGTTTTTACAGAAACAATCGTTGCTGCACATTAATCTTATAAAACCATTTCCAAACAATTTGGCGTTCAGCATTCTACAGTTAGAAAGATTATTCACAAACGGAAAGCATTCAAGACACCTTCCCAGGAGGATGTCCCAGCACATTCCACCCAAGGTCAGACCATGCAATGCTCAGAGAATCACAGAAAACCCAAAAGCTACATCTTAGACCCTACAGGCCTCACTGAGAATGTTAAGTGTTAAAGTCTATGACGGCACAATTAGAAGAAGACTGAACAAGTATGATTTGTTTGGAAGCATAACTTGGGTTCGCAAAACTACATCTGAACAAAGCAGCAGGCTTTTGGAACAGTGTCTTATGGACAGATAACACCACTGTGGAGTTGTTTGGCCTTAATGCCTAGTGCCATGTTTGGCGAAAACCAAACAGCATTCCAGCAGAAACACCTCAGACCTACCGTCAAGCATGGCGGTGGAAGAGTGCTGATTTGGTCTTGGGCACTGTGCACATTGAGTCGGCCATGATTCGAAGCACTCTAGTAAATCTACATCAGAAGGGCTGAAAAATAAAAGAATCAAAGTTTTGGATTGGCCCAGTCAATCCATACTAAGTCCAAACCTCAACCCAATTGAAATGTTGTGACAGGACCTTTTGCTTATGTCTGATTATGTCTGAATGCTCGTATTAATTGTCTGTGGCATGTACAGTAACTACCCAAAACCTTGTTTAACTTGCGTAAGAAAATTATGGAAGAGTGCCAAAATTCCTCAAAGCCAAATAGCATGTTGAATTACATGACCTGAACGAAAACTTGTTGCAATAAAAATGTTCGAATTTTTTCTGCATTGTAATTTGATCTGAATGGAAAAAAAATCCTTGGAGCATTTATAATGCTTGAAATTTTCAGCACTGCGATTTATTGTGGTTGTACAGTATATTTCAACTGAAAATGTAATTCAGGCATTTAAAAAGTCAATGCAAAAATATTGACTTTACTAGATATTCTGTTCCAAAATATTTTTTTTAAAAATCCCACTTTATTATTTTTCAACCTCACAAATTCAGGCGTCCAAAATTCAGATAATAATATCAGGTAGAAATAATTCAGTGGGGGGTGGTGGTGTGTATGTGTGGGGGGGGTTTGTGGGGGGGGGGGGTGTGTGTGTGTGTGGGGGGTGGGGGGGGGTGTGGGAGTTTCCCCCGTAAGAAATAACAGAAACTCGGATGATTTCGTTTTACAAAACAAAAATATTCATAGAAAAATAATTAATACAAAATATTAAATAAAAATAATTAACCTACACTTTACCTTTAAAAATAAAGGTAAAAAAATTGGCTCGTCTTGCAAAAAACACTCGCTCAGAACGAGTTGCTCGTAATCCAAGGCTCTACTGTATGTGGCTGCGTGACATGTTATCAAGGAGGGCAGCAAGAGGAAAATGGAACCACTTTAAGTTTGGTTTCTAAAGCTGTTGTTCAGAGGAATCATAAATTAAGGTTAAGTGAGGTTTGTCTATTTATTTCATATTTTAATTCATTTACATGTCTTTTCTAAATGTTTTGATTGTTTTTTTTTATGCAGAAATATCGTTAGAGGGTTTAAAAATTGGTTCTAGGTGAAATGTTGGTAATATTTTAGGTGGCTAGAACGGATTATCTGCATTTACATAGTTTCCTTAGGGAAAATGCGTTTTGCAATACGAAATTTCTTCTTTAAGAACTCTCCTCCTGTATGAATTAAATTCCGGTACCACTGTACAGTCACGTTCAGAACGAGATGGGACATCCATAGAAAATCCCACTCATGAAAGTAAAACCAAAATAATCAAGAAATAATATCAGAAAGTAACCAAAATAATATAATTCTAGTAAATAGTATTCATAAATCTGAAGGATCACCATATTTTCAGTTATGCATTAACTCTCAATGTTCTCGATAATTCTGGAGCCAATCCTAGGCAGCTCGGGGCACGAGGCAGTGTTCACAGGGCCCAAAAGCGCACACACACTTGCTCACACACTCACTCAGATGCTATAGGCATTTGCAAGATGCCAGTTATCCTAGTCTGCATGTCTTTGGGGGCTGTTTGAGGAAACCAGAATTATCAGAGGAAGCCCAATCAGCATGGGGAGAACATGCAAACTCCACGCGCGCACACGCACACGCACACGCACACACACACACAGCCCTGAGACTGTTTATCAGAAATCAGCCACAATGACATCTGGTGGGGTCCCACATTGCTACAAATATTGTACAATGGTAGTTTTTCTCATGAAGTTTTCTCAGACAGCTAAACATGTCTTAATTTTTTTGTTGTCGCTATTAGTGGATGTTTGATTCCATTTAATGTATTTGATCAAATTGTATGTTCCTGCCAATTAAAATGAATAAAAGTGCGCTAAATGCCTCCTTTAGATCCCTGCTGACTGGGAATGGTGAGGGAGACATGAGGCATCTAATTACTCCTAAACCTGTGTCTGCCCTTTGCGCTTCTCCTTTGAGTTCCTCCCATTCACTCAGTGTCATGTTATCCTGTTGAGTTCAGCAGATTAATGCCAAGGTCAGATTGAAAAGCGTCCTGACCCCTCGAACTATCCATGCAATGCCTTTGGTTTTAGGGAATCGAATCCTTTGGGATAATTGACTAGCTGTTAAATATAGTCCTGTTTAATTGTGAACAGTAGGGGGTTTGGTGGACTGGATCAAATCATGAGGCTCACCTGTTCGATTATTCTTTTTTTTTTTTTTTTTTTTTCTTCTTCTTAATTAGGAAACAAATTTTAGACTTACTGTAAGCGGGGCTCAACTTGGATTACTTTAAATGGCAAATGGGCAGCGAGTCTGATTGGCAGTCACTCTGATCATCGCCTACATATTGTAACTCTACAGTTTCAAGGACACGGTTTGCTTCTGGCTTTTATATTCTAATAAATACATGCTCATGGGTTTTGAGGGAGCTAGAGAAATGCAGAGTGGAAGGGTCACGTAAAACACTCAAGCAGACTGACTCCTGGCAGTAGCTAATAAATACTGTAGCGATGAGGAGTAGTGATGAAGGTTCCAAGATTTGTTCCTGGAAATGCGCCATGCTTCTGAGTTTATTCCAGTCTAAAACATTGGGTGGTTGGTCCAGTCAATCATCCAGGCGCCTTTAATGTAAACCTATGAGCACTGATTTGTAGTTTGTTTCTGTTTCATTTTTTTGTGTGTGTGTGTTCTAGAAAAAAATATACGTAAAAAAGGTGCATCCCGAAAGACAACTCGGCGGCTACTTCATTGGGTACATGTCTAGTACTGGGTTGCACCCGCTTTTGCCTTCAGAATGATCTTAATTCTTGTTGGTGTAGATTCAATTGGGAGCTGGAAACATTCCAGAGAGATTTTGGACCATATTGACATGATCGCATCCCGCAGTTGCTGCAGATTTTGTCGGCTGTTCATCCATGGTGAGAATCTGCCGTTTCACCACATCACAGAAGTTCTTCATTGGATTAAGATCCAGTTACTGTGGGAGGTCAGTTGAGAACAGTAAACTCATTGTCATGTTCAAGAACCAAGTTTGAGATGATTTTAGCTTTGTGACATGGCGTGTTATTCTGTGGTTGTAAAGGGATGGACATGGGTCAGCAACAGTACTCGGGTACTAAAGGGTGGAAAATATGCCAAGAAAACTTGCATTTACCTTTTGGCATTTGGCCAACGCCCATAACTAGAAGGACTTGAACATTTGTCTTTTCATTATAGATATCTGAGCAGTTGAGGGTTGAAGGCCTTGCTCAAAAGTCTTGCTCAAAGGGACAGCTTGGTGGTCATGGGTTTTGAACCTGGCACCTTCCGAACTGTGGTCCAAGTACCTGAACCGTTGATTCCGTTGATGCTTTCATGCTGTTTATACCAAATTCTGACCCTATCATCTTGGTATCACAGTGGAAATCAAGACTTTTCAGAGCAGCAACGTTTTTTTCCAATCTTCCAATGCCCAGTTTTGATGAGTAAGTGTGAATTGTAGGAGTGGCACCCAGTGTGGTCTTCTGCTGCTATAGCTCAGCTGCTTCAGGGTTCGACATGTTATGCATTTAGAGGTTCTCTTCATCATTCATTGGTTGTATCAAGATGTTTTTTGGAGTTACTCGCGCCTTTCTACCAGCTTGAACACAACTCGCCATTTTCTTCTGACCTCTGGAACCAACATAGCATTTTTATCCAGAGAACTGCTGCTCACTGGATTATAATTTTTGTGAACCCTAGAGATGGTTATGTGTGAAAATCCCAAGAGATCAGCAGTTTCGGAAATACTTAGACCAGCCTGTCTGGGACCAACGAACGTGCCACGTTTATAGTCATATTCTGACTCTCGGTTTGAACTTTGGGAGATCGTCTTGACCATGTCTGCATGCCTAAATGCAGTGAGTTGGCTGCCATGTGATTTGGCTGATTTAGATATTTGAGTTGACAAGTTGTTGAACACAGTTGTTGTCAAGTATGGGATTTTCATTATTATTAGTGGACGTCGATTATTATTGTTATTATTATTATTATTATTATTATTATTATTATATTAATGAGAAGTCTGACCAGCACTGCTATTAGCAGGTAGTTGCATAGCATCATGGGTAATTTAAGAAACACTCAAAGAGTGAAAATATACCTCAACATAAAAAGCTGTTCAGGGTTGTTAAGGATGGATTTTTCCTTTTAATTTGTTTTCAACGCAGCAAGCGTGACCATGGTCTCCGTGGTTATTAACCTTGAATCAGCTTCCCAATCTTTCGACAATATGGCAGCAATTTTTCATTGCACCGCTCGGGAACCAAAGCGTCCGTTCATTGTGTATACTGTACGTTCGGAAAGATCTTGGTAGACACAGCAACCTGTGAGATCAAGGACCGTTCTTTATCTATAGGACGCATCATTTTGGGAAGTCGTCATGCATCATGTCCCTGTATACTGTATTCTCTTGTAAAAGCTTCTCCGCACTTTTGAGTTGGAGTCAGTAACTTGTAGCTATTCTAATAAGAGGGAAAGTCATGATCCTCTGGATCACGTAGTGGTGTGTTTTTATGTACTCTCTGTCTCATAAGTGTGTCTCTGAGTGTTTATGGTTTTCAGCCCTGCAGCATCGCGTATATCTTTATTTATCCTTTGGTTCTAATGGAAGCTTGATTTTCTTTTTTTCCTCCTACTTGTATTGCACAATTAAGCGATACTAATCTGTGTTTACAATCTACCAGAAATATGAAAGGGGAAAAAAACTTACCCACAGAACGGGAAAAGAGAAAAAGAGGAAAAAAAAAAAAAACTAGGACAAACATGATTTTCCCCCTTTCTCTTCTAAGCCTCGCCCTCTCCTATCAGATAAGCTGCCATATCTCTAAACAGAGAAGCTGACTGCATAATCACACACAGACTCGCAGACCAAGGCACTGAACGTACAGTAACTCGGACTGGACACAGATTTCACATGCACACGTTCAGGATGACGTGCAATCCGCAGGACTCAGCGGGAGCCCAAACGCACGTGTTTGTCTGTCTGCCACAGGTGAGCAGCTGCAGGAACCAAACAAGCCTGCTTTTTCTCTTCTTCTTCTTTTTCTTCATCACTTTTTAAATTTCTGTCATGTGATGGGTGTCCTGCGTTTTTTGGCTTAAGCTGATCTAAGTAGTGAGACATGGTTGAGAGTGAAGGATACCGCCTGAAGAGGCTTCTGGCAAATTACTTGTTAACGTCACAGACGGTGATGTGTAAGCGGAGCAGTTTAAACTTGTCAAGCCGACTTGGGCAGGCGAGCAGGTCTGGGCTGGAGGTGGATATGTATGACTTGAAACAGCTCTTCTCCTGTTTTCTTTCTCTGGCTTTTTTTTGTTGTTGTAATTTTAAAGAGAAAAAGTTACCCTTTTAAGTCTTTTCAGCGAGATCTCAGGTCTAAGATTCATGCTCATGTGCTCTTGCTCCAGCATCTGCATAGTTCACATCTGCTTCCTATATCAACAAGCCGTGATAGTCGGCTCTCGCCAATGTAAATGCCCCCTCTTACTTTCCGTTATAACAAATCAAGCCTGCCTCCTGTCTATTCATATCCTGCTAAATAAACCTAGCGCTTGTTAAATATTCAAAAGTAGAAAGGAATTTTGCACGTTTCCAAATTATTATTAAAAAAAAAAAAAGTAAGTCAAACTGTCGTCCCTCTGGAAAGCTTGGTGTTTGTCTTTATCCCCATTTCTTTTCTGATCTACTTTTTCCTCTACTTTCTCCCTTTCTCCTCTGTTTTTTTTTTATCATTCTCCTTCTCCCTCCCTCTTTCCTTCTGTCTGTCTCTCCCGCCTTCTGTTCTTCTCGGCTCCGTTCCTTTCCCCGAGCTATGGATAGCGGTGTTGCGTCACAGTAGGCTGTAGGA
Source organism: Clarias laeviceps (assembly GCA_030014305.1). Taxonomy (NCBI): domain Eukaryota; kingdom Metazoa; phylum Chordata; class Actinopteri; order Siluriformes; family Clariidae; genus Clarias; species Clarias laeviceps. The sequence goes on along the minus strand of JAQMYJ010000015.1, from coordinate 19,702,589 downwards.
GCTCAAGTCAGCGCTCGAATCTCAGTTAGTTTGATTGACGCTGAGCTGAGCTGAGCTGAGCTGAGAAGCAGCAGGTGAGTCTACTTTCTGTGATTCGTTTCCTTTTTCTTCACTTTCTCTCGACACAAAAAATCTGTGTTTCCAAACGAACACAGCTGGCTCATATTTAATGTGTTGTTTTGGACACAGTGTTTATTGGCATGATGAGGAACTGGATGGCAGTCTCAGGGGATGAAACAGGTTTTTTATGTTTTTTAGTCGTTGAAGTTATTTCCATCTTATTTTAATATATCATAACTAGGTTTATACTTTAACCCCTAGCTTACACTTTCTCTCTTCTCATTTGGGTCTGTGTGCCGTGTAAAAGCCTATTGTGCAAAAGTGACAGTGCGGGCTGCTTCAGGTGGGTGTGTGGTGTTCCAGATAAGTGTTTGCACTACATGTTGAAACACACACTCACAGAATGTTTTTACGGGAAATCAGGCTGCTGTCATCCGCTCCCGATGATGACTGTATGATGAGCGTGTCGATCATTGATTCCTTAGGTTTACAGGGCGGCCGCACTAACCGCAGTGAAGTGTTAACAAATAGAAACAAAATGAAGCCGATTGAATTTACATTGAAATTATTTTCGAGTGTAAAAGAAGCAAAGTTTGAACTCGTTTGTTCGTCTTCAGTGTCCAGGTTAATCCTGGTTCAGGGGTCGCCAAATAGCCTATGCCTCATGGTTTTGGATTGTGGGAGAAAACCGGAGTACCCTGAGGAAACCCACCAAGCACGGGGAGAACATGCAAACTCCATGCACACAGACCTGAGACGGGAATCGTACCCTCAGCCATGGTGGTGCACCACTGTGCCGTGTGTATATATAAAACAACATATTTGCTTAAATTATATTTATGGCAATGCAAATATTACCTGTAATGAATTACAGCTTTTTGCGATTAGATAATTGCGTAATAATGATTGCATCGTTAAACCCAAGCTTAGGGTCAAATACCAGGGAACCTGGTATTGTGAGGACTCGGGTGAGTGAGAGGTCAGATATAAGGCTTGCGAGATGTATAAAAATCACATTTATGATTTAAAATAAATGTGCAGTGCTACATTATGCGTTTTATTCATTTATCCCTCCTTAGTAAGCGCCTGCTCAGGGTCACAGTGGTGTAAAGCAGGCCTGTGGTTTGATGAGATTTTGGGAAAATTTGTTAGAAAATATCCCAAGTAGAAACACAATTGGTTACTGTATGAGCAGGATTGAAAAGGGCCTTGACAGTACATTGGGTTGCGGT
>JAQMYJ010000015.1:19687495-19700897 GCA_030014305.1 Clarias laeviceps | reverse complement strand
ATATATATATATATATATATATATTTATTTATATATATATTATTATTATTTTTTTTTTTTGCATTTTACTTTCGTTAAATATAAGGTGATGTCATACAGCTGACAAACTCACCCCTATGTTTTGTGAAAACTTTTCCTTTGTGCCCACTGTTTACGTTACACCACACCCATCAGCTTTTGACCCGAGGTGGTGAGACTGTGTCGTAGACATGACTAATCCGGTCTATTAAGACACCTTTTAGAAAAAGAATCCAACTCAAAGAAAGACTCATCCTCTCATGTACTCATACTTTCAAGTTAGTCCTCAAATAGTTACATGTCTTGTCCCCCTCACCCCCACTGACCCCCCCCCAAAAAAGGTTTGTATTTTAGGATTTTAGATTTGACATGAGTCACTTTCATCACCATGCGGAAATGGTGGCTTTTCATGTACTCGGTGGAGCATGTAATTTTGGGAAATCCCAGCGGTGTCCCTCAGAGGTGTATCATCAGCTCATTGTGAAACTCGCTGCTTGGATCCATAGATTGCGTTTTTTTTTTATTTATTTTTTTTAAACAGATGCTTTACAGGAGTGCACATCTGGATGGCGCTCTGGGATATTTCTCCTAAAGTTTAAAGGTTTATATGTAACTATGTTTGGAAATGATGCTAGGGCTTGATCTAAAGATCTCAGGTTTGTTTTTTGTCTTTGGTGACAGTTTTGGATTGGAACAGGGTTTTTATCCTGGATATAGGAAACATCAAGTGTTAAGGATATCTATTGACTGATAAATGATACGATAAATTGGATGTGTATAGATATAAAATATATAATCGCTGGGTGTTCTGCATGCTCTTTAACTCATCTTGTGTTATATAGCTAAATCTTAAAAAAAAAAAAAAAAAAAAAACACTTTTTATTTTAGTCAGCCTCCATGCTTCTTGTCAGCCCAGTAGCCAGTTTTTTTTTTTTTTTTCTGTTTCTGATGACGAGCGTCAGAGCTTACGTTCAACTCTCCTTTCACATGTTGATGTGGATAAGCTCATTAGCATGTTAAGTGCTTTCATGTCTCCGCAGAACGTTCTCCAAACCACACAGACCCACAGCTAGCTTCAGAAGCCTAGTCATTATAGGGCATTCTGTTTTTAGGCCCACTTAACGAGGGAATGAAGAACAAATTGTGGAAAAGTTAATCCAAGGCAGTCTGTGCTGCTTTTTTTAAAATTTTTATTATTATTAAAAAAAAAAAAACTCTTGCCATGCCAGCATCAAGCCCATATGATTGTAAAGTAAATTAGATTTCTCTCTGGTTTACTTATGAATCATGCAGTTAACTTTTTATTGTTGGAGATTAATTGACGATAGTTACAAGCTTCATGTTGAAGAAATATTAGAAGCTAGGGGGGGGGAAACGATTACTATCGTGAACTGTTTGAAATATGATGTCGTCTTTGTGATACTTTGAAGTGTATGATTCTAATGGAAGAAATGTGTATTGGATTTCTAGTGCATAATTTTTTTTTACCTATTTAAAATGACTTGTGACGCCTACAACTAACTAAAACCAATGGATGAGTGAGATAAGGGGGGAAAAACAGAATCATTACGTCTTTAGTATTGTGCCATAGTGGGCTGACTAATTGTTTGTGTCTGTGTGGACGGCTTTATTTACAGCTTTGTTTGTTTGGATCTGTTGCAAAAGCATGACACGTAAGTTTTTCGTGAGACCGGTGGATTCTAGTCTTAAGAGTAGGGGAGATTTGTGTGTACATGTGTGAGAGAGAGTGTTTGAGTGTCCGTCTGCATGACACACTTTAGTCATGAACGCTGATGATCGCTACCATGAATCATTTACAGACGCCTCCGTCTCTGTGTACGTCTGTCGCGCACACATGCTCACACATTTCCATGATTTAGATTGAGGCAGTCCCAGTTTATAAGCTGGAGGGATTTAAAGGGCGATTAAACGTATGCTGGAGTCAGAGATCAGTTTGGGTTTTAGAAATGAAATGAGAACCAGCAGGCTATCTTTGTAGTGGGTGAGACATTGTACTTTACTTTTTATTTGAGTTTTACTTTTAATTTTATGGCTGACTTTGTGTGTGTGGAGAATTTACGTCATGTATGTAGTACACGTGTTTCCAAGTGAAATAGTGACGTGATTAAACATAGGGCTGGATCATGCGATGGCACATATAAAATCAGTATTGGGATAAATTAGGTCAATACATTTATAATATATAAATATGAAATAAATAAATAAATAATATGTATTATTATGCAATATGGTAAGTAATTTAGTTCTATTTATTTTACAAATGTTTATATTATAAATAATATGAAATAAATAATATAATTGTATATAAATGCATAATTAAAAAGTATTATTGGAAATAGCTCATGTTTCTGCAATTTATTATTATTATTATTTGCTGATTTTTTTTTTTTTCCTCAGTATTTTTATGCATGTTGATTTTGTTAAAGATAATTTTTTGATTTAGTATAAATATCAATTGTTTTTTTGTTTTTGCTAAAACTTATTTATTTATTTTTTTACAAAATTAATTATGATACATGTAGCTCTTGTACACTTATTTTAGGAACCATAATGATTTTTTTATTTTTTTGGTCATATCCCCCACGATTGGGTGCAAAGTCAACATTTTCCTGTGAAATCTCTCTTGCTTGTTTACCCTCTTAGAAAAAAAAAAAAATCTAATTTTTTCAGATGGCAAAGACTTTTAGCATTCAAGTGTTTTAGTGTATCATAAGATTATACGGAAATCCTCTGTTATAAGAGAAGAACTCTCTTCTTAACCTTATAAAACCTTAGAAATTCTTCCTCAGTGGACAGCCTGAAGACGATGTGAACCGTTTGCCAGTGACCTTTATTGACCTTTTGACTTCATGTATAGGAACATTCAGTGTGGGCGAACATCTGTACAGCATGTTGATTCCTGTTATCACTTATAGCATCTGTAAACAGTCATAGAGACAAGATGAGGTTTGACATGATGCCATGGAACCACAATGTCTATAGATCCCATCCTGAGACGTCCAGATTTATACATTAAGTCAGAATGTGGTTTATCAATACATGATAAATCATCAAATGTGGTTCCGAACACAGAATGTCGACGGCATTCCTTTTTCTCTCTGATCGAGTTAGTGTTCCTTTTTAAATCCGGACATTTCATGAGGTCTAACCAGTGAGAGTAAGAGAGTTCTATAATTAATACAACATTAAGGACTAGTGCGTATGTCTGGCTTTTTTCTCCTCAATTCCATCCCATAATCATGTCGCATTTTTGTCCACTGAGTCCAAGAATTTGAATATGTCTGCTATGCCGGGTGCATACTTCTTGCTTAAACATGGAATCTTCTAAATCTGTTGCATCGAAAATCTGATTCCATTCTTTACTCCTGTACTAAGAACTGATCGTTGAACGGAACGGATCCGTGCATTTGTCTTAAACAGCATGATGATCATTGAGGCTACATACGAGTTATTAATACTCATTAGAGATGGCATGATACTCGTACTGAAATCTTGAGCATCAGCCAATACCGATACCTATTTGTTATAGTTTGCTTTAAAAACGTGAAGCTCACTAGTTTCTACAATCAACTACATAATATGAATCTAAAATAATAATCTGTAATTTATTAAATGAAATTATAATGGAAATTCAATTATACTAATACTGAGTATTGGTACTTGGCACATAAAGTATTATACAAGTCGCATACATAAAACCAGGACTTGTGATGAAATGTGAATGAAGGCGTAAAACTGGTTGCCATTTACAGATGATGTCAGTCGCAGTACGGCGATGACACTCTAAGCCGCAGTAAAATGTTTAAATGGTGCAACATTTCCTAAAAATGGCTGTACATCCATGTCTGAGCTGGCAGGCGTTTCCATGAACATTGATTGAGTGGAACACTTGGTGATCGGAAGTCGATAAATAACGTGTCGCCAACTTGTGAAAGAGACGCATTTGTCTGTGGGAACTGTACACACATGCATTCATGAACACCACTTGCACCATACAGGAATTTGGCGGGGAAGGTTATTGCCACACCTCCTGTAAAGTCCTGACCTCCCTCCAGGATATTTCGACCTCGATGGTATCCAAGCACTAGTGAAACGCTGGGATAAGTGCATTAGTGTTGCAGGGGATCATATAGAGAAATTATTGATCCTGATGGGTCAGAAGATGTTGCTTGACTTTGACATTGACTTTAAAAGAGAGAAATTAAGAGATATTGAGGGAAATCATTCTATGCAGAATATTGGCATGTCACTGTGATACATAAATAGGAAACACTTCTGGATGTGCTAGATAGATACACACTGATGTACATGCATCATGAAGCAGGTTCTAAACAGCAACACGGATGATGTGTGAGGATGAATTTGCGTACTGCACTTTATCACATCAGATCAGTGTGCTTTCATCGGCTCCATCTAAAATAAATCTTTAATTTCTTTTACACTCTGTCCATTTAAATCAACTGCTCCGACCCAACAACAGCCCAGAGCAAAGGTTATGGTGGCAGTTGCTTTTTAGACTTGCATGTCATGTAATCTGAGACCCCCAGCCCGGCTAAAACACACTCCATACAGTATGTCTGTTCGTGTTTGTGTCTGGTCAACATGTGCTCTGAATTTGAGCATATCAGCTGTAGCCACGGGGGGTCCGAACAAAAAGACGTCCTAGTGGAAGAACTTCCTCTCCTGATATGTGTATACAGCTGTCTGAGTGCTGTCCTATGATACACGCAATGTCGGACAGCATGGAGATGTAGCACAGCACACACTTGATGATGGAGATGTTTAGCTTCTGCTGGAATGGACTTCCAGTGCACAAGGGAGTTGGTGATGATGGTGTACTTATGGAGTGTGTGTTTTTTTTTTTGTTTGTTTTGTTTGATTGCGATACGATGATTGACACACAGTTGTTCTTTTTTTATTTTTTAAAAACAGTGTGTGTTAATGACCAAGAAGTAATATTACGGTAGCACATGATGTTTGAGTGTTTCTTTTTTTGGAACGCTGAGCTCTACCATTTTAAAGTTTGATTACGGCCAAAACGTGAAAAAGCATCCAATCATGGTTGTATTAGAGCTATGGAATGCTTGATCCTTAAAAATCGATGGTAAACTTGTCACCAACTTGTGTAAAAAAACCATCTGATTGTGGGAACTATACATAATCGTTCAAGAAACACCACTTGGACATTACAGGAACTCGGCTGGGACTGGTCCTGACCTCGCTCCGAGCTATTTCCACGTGTTTCTGCCATTAAAGGAGTTCCTGGGAGGCCAGCGTTTCAGAAGTGAAGCACTCCCAGGACTGTATTCTATTATTCTGCACAAGTCCCGGTTTGACTTGAACACCCCTCGTACATGAAATATTAGTGCAATACTGACAGCTACTTTACTACAATGTAGAGCAGAAAATCACCACAGGGGGAAAAATCCCATCACGTCTTATGAGGCATGACATTTAAACAATTGAGCGCAGGTTACACAGCATTTCAGTGCTCATCACATACTTTTAATAGTTTTAAATACTTTACAATTTGACAATTAGACAGATTTTAGATTGATTAGACATAAAAAAATTACTGCTGTTGAATAAAATAAAATCGAAAAACAGCAATGCTTAAAAATCTAATGAATTTCGTTGCATTTGGATCTGATCTTTTGGAGACGTTGACCCCTTACCAGTCCTCGATATTACAGTATATCAGTGACATCTCTGAGCGCAACATTCAGAGGTTTCATTCCCACTGCAGCACAGGAGCATTAAAGTTATTTACGGCCGATATCAGATTCCAGACTTAATTAATTAGGCTTATGTTTCAGTACACCGTCTACACTATATGGCCAACGGTTTGTATGCTGCTGTCGCCACAAACATTGTCTAAGTATTCTGTAACGTTGCATTTTCCCATCACCGCTAATCATAAGAGGACGATCATTTCAGCATGACCATACTCCTGTGCAGAAAGCTAGTGCCAGGTTTTCGTGACATGCCATGCCCAGGTTGTAGAGGAAGACCAACTATGGGTTCCACCTCAACCCTGCTGAAAAGCTTTGGGCTGAACTGGAACAGGCACAAATGCTCACAGCCATGCTCCATGATCTAGTGTAAAGCCTGTTTCAAACATTTTTGGCTGAATTTATCCACACTGACATCCGTCAGATATATTTGTTCCCACAACTCCACGCCCCACGAGAGATCAACAGAGCTGAGCAACAAGCCCGGGACGTGATATTCTTGTATGAGGTCACATTAGGAGAGGGAAAAAAAGTGGGGAAAAAAGGACAAAAATACAAGACATGATTTTATTTCTTTTTTTCTCACACTGGAGACCAATTTCTTGAAGTTTTTTTTTTTTTTTTTTTTCCCCTCATTCATCTTCTATACCACTTATTTGGGCATGGGGCAGGGTACACTCTGAACAATCCATTGCACACAAGTGCACACAAAAAGCAATTTGGGAAAGCCAATTCGCCTTTGTGGGAAACGCAAAAAACATGGGGAACATGCAAACTCCACGCACACAGACCTGCTGTGGGAATCGAACCTTTGACCCTGAAGGTGCGAGGACACAGTCCTAACCAGTGTCCCATCTGAATGTCTAAAAATTATTATTATTATTATTATTTTTTTTATTGTGTAATAGTTGCCTTTAAAAACCAATCCTTTCAGTATCCTTTCTCATCATTTAATTTGTCTGTCCTTGCTTTCTCCTCCTCTTGTTGAAGTTTATTCGGTCTGATACTGTGTTCTGCTGATCCAGTCAGCCCATCTCCGAGTTGTTCTGTTCTGTTCTTTGTACAGACTTGGTGAATTTTGGCTCCTGAACCCTGCATTAAGATTCTTTCACTTTAGTTGGAATGTGGATGCCTTTGCCATGTTGCTTACCTTTTACAAACGTTTGTTCTTGGCTAAAGATGGAATACCTTCTGCTTCTGAAGTTGTGGGAACCCAAGGCCAAATCCACATTTCATTTGTGTACCGTCACATAGTTTTGGTCCGAAGTTTTGAACTGTTTGTTCAGTGTGTATACACAAGGAAAGAGAATATAAAATACTTTTCTTTTGTTAATTCTATAAATCCAAAGCAAAGATGTCAGTGCTTTTTTTTTGATGAAACAAACTTCATCTCCTCATGCATGTACTTGCAGAGTTACTGAGACATGCTACGACGAGTGCACAGTCACGAAGGTAAACCTTTTTATTACAGGGGCTCACAAGGTTCTTCAGCAGCCTCCGAAACACGCCTAGTTCTGACAGCACGGCACTTACTCGTTTAAAACCACTCTTCAGGGTTAGAGAGAGAGAGTGGAAGATTGCGAGATAATCTTTATCACCCTGTCAGGTGGATTTGACTGATCTGCACTTTGGAAGATCCTGAGTTAAAGGAGTCGTTCCTAAAGCCTCCTTTTTGGGGGAATATGGATTAAATGGGTGTCGTGTTTTTGGGGACTCGAGTGGAGTATGTAGTTTGTCTTGGAGCAGATATCAGGGATAATGTTGTTTCCATCTCCTGAGTGTTGGACAAGTGATAAGTTTATTAATCCTACCAGGCGAGTAAATGCTCCGATGTTCTGCCCAGACCCATATTTTATTCTGGCAGGAACCAAACTGGCGAAAAACTTACATGTTTGCTAATGTAATTCAATAAAGAAATATTCCAAACTGCAAGAGGTGTTCAAACAGTCCGATCATCTTGAGAAAACTTTCTTCCTTGATCGTATCCAAGCACTCGTGAAACTCTGGAATAAGTGCATTACTCTAGTGTGGTGCTCTCATAAGTGGTTTCTTTTATAAATGAAAAAGTCCCGGTTTGACTTGAATGCCCCCCATAGTAGTAAGTTACTTAATAAAGTGAATTATTACTGATTATGAAAAAAAGTCGGTATTCATAGACACCAAATATTAGCGCAGTATTCCAGTGTCAGTCAGTTCATGCCTGAGCCGGTGTGTGTAGTGCAGCAGGCGGAGGGATGCACAATGACATTTAAACTCAATAGTAGGGTTTTATATATTTGTCGATCCTACTCATCTAGGAAGGAAAAAAAAAAAAAACAGCCTGGATACGTCCCAGGTACATGGGCACCTGATTTGTCTGCCTTGTAGCACATGCAACCTGCACCCACTTGTTTGCATGGAAGATAAGAGTGTGTGTACAGATGTGTCTAAAAGAAGATGAGATAGGGCGAGTCTAGGTAAAGCTGCTTGTCCCTCCTAGCTATTTTGGGAGGATTTAAGCAATCATTGAGTAACGGTGTGCTGTGGGGTAATCAGAGGAGTGGCAGGCTGCGATTGGGAAAAAAAAAAAAAAAAAAAAACTGACACGATATAAACTGGAACATGTTTAGTAGTGAAACCTAGACTGATGACTTTTAAATGTGTGGCACTGAGAATGAGTGTGTGCTTAGTGAAGCAGTTACCCTGAAACAAAACACATGATGATGTGCTGTATTTCTCATGTTTTTACATGATCATCTCCAGTCTGTGTGAAAAGCGCTGACTCATCATGCCATCCAGCCCTCAGGCCTATGTGACAAATAACAAAACGAGAGCGATGCCTGGTGCGTAGCGATGGCTGCCGTATCAGGGTGTCCTGATTGGGATCTAATCAAAGGCTGAAACTATGGGCTACTTCAGAAACATTGCTTCTTCCCGGGAATTCATTTTGGGTCTCCAAAAAAAAAAAAACATGCGGGGATAAACATTCCCCCTTTTTTTTTTAAGATTTTTGTATTTCCCAGAGATTTAAAAAAAGCTTATTGGATTTTCAATCTATCATGACTTTACAGTATACGAGAAGACGCCCTCACTGCAGGTTGATGCTCAGCATCTGGATGGATGTGGCTGACCAGTAACTCTTTTACATAGACACTGAAATGAGGAGGGAGTTTTAGGATGTGTTATCTAACAGATATGTCGTGTGTTATCTAATATAGTATATTCCACACCTCTGAGACCTTTAATGCAAGTAACTAGCTAACCAGCTGACTGTACATTATAATGCATCTAACTTGTAGTTGTATATATTAACTGGGCCAGTGGGAGTATTTTATTTCTTTTCACACCACTGCTACTGCTTTTACTTTCAAATCTTTAAACAGACTTTGTCTCCGTTTGTGTGTCCATGTTCAGGTGTGCCATCATCCAGATTGTCAGGACCTGAACAACAAGAGTCCTCTCCACCTGTGTGAGTCATGCGACTCCCGCTGCCACTCTGACGAGACTGACAACATGCACTTTGACCGTCACCCTCGCTTTGACCTGCAGCCACAGAGTGCGTCTCTCTCTCTCTCTCTCTCTCTCACGCTTTCTTATTCACACACACATAAACATTCAGAGAATAATTCACACAAGCAGCCAGCTGAAAAATAGCAGCTTGGAAAGAATGACTGCTTGATTACTGTAAAATAAAAACAGTAAAATCCATAAATAGTACTAGACAATTTCCAGTAAAGTCTGCTGCTGATGTTGGATTATAGGTTTAAGCTGGACATTTGATTATCCTCAGCAAAGTGTGTTTAAACTAGAAATGATCAGCAAGACTGTCTATACCCACATGCTCTCACACACACACACACACACAATAAGACAAGCTGGCATGTGTTTCTGCAGGTTCCATCCTGGCTCGGAATGTGTCTACTCGCTCTTGTCCCCCACGCACCAGCCCTCCTTCTGACCTGGAGGAGGAGGAAGAGGGCGGCACAGAGAAAGGGTCAGTCTGCTTTAAGTTATGAGTGAGAACATAGCGGAACCTCCAGGTTCCATTTGTCCAACATTGTCTTGGAAATGACTTCCAAACAATTTTAACAGAATTTATTGAAAAGCTTCACAAACTCTCCGTGTGTGTGTGTGTGTCTGTTAGGGAGCGTAAGGTAGGACCCACGAAGATCCGGAAGAAGCCCCGGAGACGGTATACTGATGTAAGTGTTGTGTGTGTCCTCCTGCTGGTCATTGTTGGTATTGCAGGAAGTGACTAGATTTAGAAAAAGTTGCATTTTATTACATTTATTGTTTTTCCTAATAACATTTAACTGACTTGTCTCAAGCATCTCTTGACATTTTAGCTTGCATTCAATAAAAGTAATAAACACCGCTTTAATGATCACAATGCAATGATATCTTATTAAGCATTAATTATTATTCAAATTAGTAGGTATTATTTTACAATTAGCATTTTTCCTACTATTCAATTTCCAGATATTAAAATTCTACCTTTCTTATTGTTCCCTTCATTTCCTTTCATCTATTATTTACTTCTCTCTTCTTTTCTTCTCGTTTCTCTCCCTAACTTCTTTGCTTGGCTTTTACTCCTATTCTTTTCTTCTTTCCTTTTCCATTACTTTTTTTCCTTTCACTCCTTTCATCTAATTTCCTTTTTACCTACCTTTCATCTTTTTTTTTCTTTTCTTTACTTTACCACTCTTTTCTTCTTTTTGGTTTTTGTTACCTTCATCTTATTTTCCTGTTTACTTTTTTCCTCCTTAAATTTCTATATTTCTTTTTCAGTTATTTTATTTCTTTATATTTAAATTCATTTATTTTTTTTAGAGTTGTCTTCTATTTTATTTTACTGTTTTCTTTTGTGTTACATAATTTTTTTCTTTCTTTCTTTCCTTTCAAGTTTTCTTCACCTTCTGTCTGTCTGTCTGTCTGTCTGAGATTGTGTCCAGTTTCCAAATGTCTTTTATGCAAAAATGTTCCATACATCTTCCCACTTCCATAGACTTATGATATTTTAGTCACATGATCTAGCTAGCTAATGAACTGTTGCTGCATCATTAGAAAAATTCTTTTTTGGTCTTGGACTTCGTCCAGGTTTAGAAAACAGGCTGTACTACTCAGGGTTTGCCTCCTGCTCTTTCTTTACTTGAGTGTATGTCCAGGTCTCTCTGGATTAATGTGGCTCACGTCTGTTGCACAAGCATCCATCAATAACTTCGACTTAAATCCAGTCATCATATTTGTGGGTTTTCCCACTGAGAGCTGCTGAGCTCATTATCGCCTGTGACTGCTCAATATAACAGACAGGAAATGACTGACGTCTCTGAGTCATCTCCAGCTCAGGATGTGGCGCTTTAATTAGTGACATGGACTCTAACAGCGATAACGACAGCGCTGCAGCTTGTTTATACGTCTTACTGAACCTGGATTGATTTGCAGGATCCCACCAAGGAGTGCTTCACTCTCAAATTCGACCTGAATGTCGACGTGGACACAGAGATCGTTCCCGCATTGAAAAAGAAGACGCTCAGGTGAGTCAGGGAAGGGATGTGTCAAACATGGTGATCTGCACTGAATAATTCTCTTCTAAAGAACTCTGTCAATGATGTAGATATGCAGTTGCTGCTTTTTTTCCTTTCTTTTGTCTTTACTTATAAGATGAATACACACACATTTCTGTTTTTTTTTTTTTATATATGCAGTAAACTGACGACACGATATCTTTAAAAAAACATTTTTTTTCCTTTTTACACATAAACTGTTCTTACTTTTATAAATATGAACACCACAAATTACCATAGTACTAGTATCAATGGTGTTCAAGTCAAACCTGGACTTTTGATTGTGCAGAATAACAGAACACTATTATGAGAGTAAAAACTCCCTTTATTTCTCTATACAGTATAATCACCTTCTACACTAATGCACTTATCCCAGCATTTCACTAGTGCTTAGATTCCATGAGGGTAGAAAGCTTTCTCAGTACGCCTGAGCCAGCAGCCAGGATCGGACTGCCTGCTTCACGTCTGAAACGCTGGCCTCTCAGGAACTCCTTTAAGGGACCAAACATGTGGAAATAACTTGGAGCGAGGTCAGGACTATACAGAGGATGTGGCGATAACTCCCAGCCGAGATACTGTAAAGTGCAAGTGGTGGTTTTGAATGATTGTGTGTACAATTCCCATAAACAGATTTGCCTCTTCCTCAATTTGGCAACATTTTTTAAGCATCAGGTGTTCCACTCGCCGAAAGTTGCTAGGAACGATGACTGCGGTGGGCTCCGAGCCACCTGCTTGAGGTTTTCTGTTAATGTTGATCGGTTTTACACCTTCTTTCACGAGAGTCCCGGTTTGATTTGAACGCCCCTTGTAGAAACATTCGTACAGTGCTTTGTTACAGAAGCTTTGTGATTTCTGCTAGTTTGTAGTTTTTCAAGGTCACAAGAGGCTCTACGATGGACACGCAATACATTTTTACTGGAATACGAGTCAGGAGATTGACTCGGCCTTCTTGAGTAATTACATGTGTATGTGCGGTTGTTGCCTCGATCCATCTTTTCCCCAGTTTGTTTCTTGGCTGCTGAGACTTAATACCCTTCCTTCTCCAAATACGTTGAGCTGAATTATTGCCAAAGAGTTCTGTTTTTGTTTTGTCGGACCGGAGAATATTAGTCCTAAAGAGTTTCAGATTTTTGTGCTTGATTTTTTAACAGCAGAGTTTAGTATGATTGTGTAGAATTACAGATAACTCTGCTGCAGTTCTCTGTTTAACTGTTGTGTTGCTGAAGTATAATAAGTAACAAAAACATATATTGTATATTATGTATTCCCTCACTGTTAATGTGTCTTGGAATCATTATTAGGCTTCCAGTTTTGGAGACCAAGTCAATATTAGCGTAAATACAACATGATGGGATTCTGCAAAATTTGATACTAAAAACTTTTTTAAAAATTTGATATGATTTGATATTTCGTTTGCTCTCTGTACATGTAGAGAGGTGCTGGGGCCTGTTTTCGAGCGTAAAGGGATCGAGTTGTCTCGTGTTGACTTGTTCCTGGACCAGTCCAACACCCCACTGTTACTCAGCTTTGAGGCCTACCCGTTTGGAGGACATTACATCAAAGTTAAAGGTAAGGTTGTGCAGTAGACGCTCCGATTAGGGATGGTAGTGATCCGTAAAAAGTATTTTGACAAACATGTTAATTATTGAATCAATCAGGCCCCTTATAGTGAAGGGCAATCTTAATGCTTCAGCACAGCAAGACATACTGTAGTGGACATTTCTTTGCTTCTAACTTTTGCAACAGTTTGAAAACCCTTTTCTATTCCAACATGACTGTTTCCCAGTCCCCAAAGCAAGGACTATAAAGACATGGTTTAATGAGTTTAGTGTTGAACTTGACCGGGCCGAACACCAAGCCCTGACCTCAACCCCATCGAGCACCTTTGGGATGATCTGGAACGGACATTGCGAGCCAGGCCTTCTCGTCCAACAATCAGGCCTGACTTCATAAATGCTCTACAGAGCCTCCGAGTGGCGCAGTGGTAAAGTGCTCGCCCTATCACCCGGAGATCAAGATTCAAGATTCAAGATTCAAAGAACTTTATTAATCCCAGAGGGAAATTGCTCTTGGTTATACAGTTGCTCA
>JAQMYJ010000015.1:19595985-19682091 GCA_030014305.1 Clarias laeviceps | reverse complement strand
AAAAAAATTTTTTTTAATTGTTTTTAGTTTTTAATTTATAAATGTAGTAACACATTGGAGTTCCTGTATAATCCTGCAGGTGGCGCTCTAAACTATCACACATTGACAGGCAGCAGAGTGTCCTCTGGGGTACAAGCAAATGCATTTATTTTTTAAGTATATTTAAAATTAAAAATGTATAAAATCATGATACTTAAAGAATCACAATACAAATCGAATCTGCACCTACTGTAGGTATCGCTATAATATTCAGGTCGTCCCTGGTCCCTAATTTGTAAGGATATGGAACATTTCCGTGACAAGTTACTTCCTTTCAGTTACGGTATAGCAAATACAGCATAAATGGTTATTCCTTGGCCATCTTTTCTACTTTTTTTATTCTCTCACTCACTTAAAGTTCATAATATATACATTTAAACTTTTGGAGGGAAAATGCATATAATCCTAATACCAAGTAACCAGAAACATATTTATAACGAATAATTGAATTGACGACTTATACTGGAAAAGCCACTGAAACTGGAGACTCTCTACGTCTGTAAAATGTTACTTGATGTCTCCTCATAGTGAGCTTCACTGATGTTTTTTAATTTATTAGGATTATTATTATCAGGAAATAAATATGAATTTACTTCTATTTTCTTTTTCATATTTATTTCCTAATACTATAATAGTCTTTTATGTTAAGGTCACGGGCAGTCGTCTAAGCATTTCACTGCATATCGTACTGTGTATGACTGTGTATGTGACAAATAAAATTTTTATTTGAATAATTTCTGAAATACTAAGATATTTTAATCCATTTCTTAGCCTTACATTACATCTAATATATGGGTTCTTGTGGAAAAAGTATTAAAATGAGAATTCAAGAATTCAACAGTATTTATAACTATTTGTACAAAAAAAAGTTTTTTTTTTTGTTTTTTTTTCGTATTGTTGCATGCTGTGCTCAGTCTTAGTCGATTTGCAATCATGATATATACAGCTTTCAGATGAAAGAAAGGCAACAAGCAGTCTTTCTCCCTTTACACAGCATGGTTCCTTACAAAGCGGCGCACATCGCAGATCATTTCCCCAGAGCCCAGAGCTGTTAGATGCTTTGATTTGCACGGAGTGTAACCCGATTATCATGCAATTAGTTTCAGACTGCCAGCCCCCTGTGTTATGAGACAATAGGGACAAGCCAGAATACACAAGTGGGGAAAAACGCAAATCTCTCGTCTTGTTAACCCTTCAGAGTTATTTAGATCATCTTTAAACACTTTAATATAAAGATCCCAACTCTTAATAAAAATAGCATACGTTTAAATACATGTATAAAATAATTACAAAAAAAATTAAGCTTTTGATGTAGGTGAAAAACAGCTGATCAAGGATGGTATTCAGGGATCATTCAGAATAAAGCACTAATCCTGTTAGTTGTTGCTCTGTGAATGACTGTTCAATCATTCGGGGTTTAACAGTCACACGTTTCTGTCCGTTTCTGACTCGGAATGAGACCGCTTGTGTGTTTGAATTCTTCCCTGCTCCAGAGCTTCCTCGTCATTAGCAGTTTTTGCACGTTTTTTCTTTTGATAAGCTTCGATTATGCTTGGTCTGCTGTTCGTCATCCCTGAAAGGGGGCAGGGCTCAGCATTTGCTGTGTGAGCGTTCTGAAGATGTTGGTACTGTATGTAAATTTGTATGTATGTGTGTGTGTGCGTGTGTGTTTGTGAGAGAGATAAAGTGTTGAGAGCAGCTAGAGGTAGGAGGTACTGAGTGGTCCCACAGCATTGTAAGCATCAGTGTCACTTGTGGAGTCAGAGCGGCTGGAAGAGCCATCATCAGGATCCTTCTCCATGGTGCTCTGTTTATTTTCGCTCATTTGAAAGTTACCTACAGGATCCAGAGTTTTTGTTAGTTTATACAGTTTCTTGTGTTATCCATTTTGGATCAGTGCCCCAACTGTGTTGTGTGTTGGGGCTTGGAGTCGTCTCGTGAGTGAGTTTAATGGTACGTTGTGGTCATCCGTCTTCTTGGAGGCGTTGGGATTTGCTCCAAATGATCCCTGAGAACTTGCCCGATCCACAGCAACCCTCTCCACAATGCGAGGTAAGGTATAGCGTTTTAGATGTCATCATCGTGTCAGATTGATTTTCTGAGAATCCAGGTCGCTTGATGGTATTGCTCATGTAAAGGTCAGTTGCAGATGTGTAGGGATGCTCAATAACAGGAAGTTTGTAATGGAAGTTGAATGTAATGGAAACGCCAGAGTAGTGTCGGACCTGGTGACACGCTCGGGGCTCTCTGTGGGACACGCAGGCTTATCTGTGGCAGGAGATAAGATTCCTCCAGGATGTCACTGTGTTTGATCACTGATTAATCTGCAATGCTGTAGTCTCATAGTCTCAATGGCTCTTTGTTTTACCTGTGCATTTGACTCATGGAATTGTCCAGTGCTGGCCCTGAAACCTGGTTGTTGTTCACAGTCAAGGCTAGTGACGTGGATATGTGTTTTTCCACTTTTTAGATTCTGGGGTATTTTCCTGTTTGGTCAGGATAGATTTGGGGGTTTTGTAGGGGTGTGTTGGGGGGGGGGGGTGTATCTGTGGAAGTAATTGCCCTACAGATTGTCCTATCTTTAATCAGAGACTGATTAAAGACTTATCTGTTCTTATCTTTGTAATAGTGACTCACTAGAGCAAAAAAACCAGTAGATTCTTGAAAAACGGCATTGCGCTGAAAATTCGCGAATTGCTCAAATCGCGTCTCAGTTCTGGGAATTTTTAATGACTAATTATTTTCTTACAAAAAGCCCAGGCAGATTTGAAATTCCTGAGATGTAGGTGCTGTCAGTCCTTTATACTCCCATAACTGTCGAGATAAGCTCAAGAGGTCAGGGTGTCTTAAATCTTAATTTATGTGATTGGACACACAGCTTAGTGCTCTCTCTCAAGCTAAACACGTTTGGCCTTGGGGTGAGAGGCGAGGAAAAAAATCTGACATTTCAATTTTTTTTTTTTTTTTGTCGATTAAATGTATGGATATGAGGTTCTACCTGTAGGTACAAGGAGTTTGTTTGGATAAATTGTGGGTGTAGGAAACAGTGCAGATTAAGAAGGGCTGGTTGCATGTACTGGAAATTTTTTTTTTATTTAACTTTGTGCATATCTGAAGTACAGGTACAGACCAGCACGTGCTGTTGTTTGGGATTTACCCCTCATAGAGTCTAGAGGTCATTTCCTCTTTCCTAAGAGGCACGGGTGTTAAGAAAAGCCCTTCATGTCGGTTGTTTTTATAAGAATGGCCAAATTGACTATATTATTCTAAGCCAGAAATAATCACAACAGTTAATTATATATTCAGTTAATTAACTTTGGGATTGTATAATTAGAATAATAATACTGTAACTTTATTAAGATGTATCTAAGAGGATATCTTTTTAAAAAATTCTACATGACTAAGACTGCATCCTAAGACTAATCAAGTCTCATTGATTGGTTTTAGGAATTAAGACAAATGCCTTTCCACTAAATAAACACTTGGCACCTCTGTGGTGCCAAACTGTTTTGTTGAGGCACAACAAGCTGTCCTATGGGTGTGCCTGCATATGTAGATTAGCCTTCTGGCTGTCACAAGCCACGCCTCTTTCTTCCTTTTCACACAAAACAGGACGAGATCCTCCTTGTTGCCATGACGCTAGAGCAGTCCTCCTTAGTTATGCAGTCGAGCAGTTTCAATTGCTTCTGGACAGCAAGGAGTTTGAGTACCAGGATCTGCGGCGTTCCTATTTGCGAGCCCTGAGGAACTCCGTGAAAACCCAAGGACACAGAAGCGACAGTGTTTGATTTAGGGAGACTACTTTTTTTGTTTGTTTTTCTTTAGTTTTTTTCTTGGCTGAGACTTGCACTGCTGTCGTTGCAGCTGCTATGGTGGCACATGTAGGAGTTAATGTGTAGGAATTAAAGCAAGAGGGTTCAGAGAGAGGGGGTGAGAGAGAGAGAGAGAGAGAGAGAGAGAGAGAGTGTAACAGCTGGCTCTGTTATGGGCCGAACTCTGTGAAGCCTTTTGAAGGATTACAATGGTCTTCGCTGCTTTTGACATGCCACTTTCTTCCTTGGTGAGTATTGCTCAGATTCACTGAGAATCCTTTTGGATCCTTAGTAGACGTGCACAGAAGTGTTCGGGAAGTAGATTTGATGTTTGTTGCATTTATACCTCGTTACCGTACTGCTTTTACACATAGTTAATTCAACTTTTGTTGTAAGTCTTATTTACATTGTTAATGTGTTGTGTCTATGGAAATAATTAAGTATTAGAAAGCGCACAATAATATACACCTGTGAGTAAAATGATATCTATTACTATTATCAGCGCTGCTGTTATAGAAAATTAATCAACACTTTCTGACCAATCATCCAATTTGAGCAACTAAAACCCCAGACTCCCAAAGTGGGTGGATGGGTAGATGGATGGGTGGATGGATGGATGAGTGGGTGGATGGATGGATTCAAAAAACCTTTGTGGTCTTGATGGTTAAAGTATTTCTTGATTTCTATATAGCATGAATTAATAATGCACCCTTTAATTTGACTTTCATTTATTATAGTTTTGTAAACGTGTAACTCTATCCATTTTTTTGTCATAAGCCAGTAGAAGCATAGCTCTTCCAGCCTTCATGAGTTAGCTCTTACACTGATCTCCAGCGGTTCTTCCTCTTCTTTCTCCTTGGAGTTGTGACACTTCCTGCCATCTGTGTTCCTGTCCTCACCCTCTACTCCCAGATCCCGTAGAAATCCCCTCATCAAAGCCTTATCGGTGTCTGCCTGTGGTGCCCTGGTGTCCGAGTTCTAAATATAAGCTAGAATGTTAGTAGCACTTGTATTATCCATCAGCCATGATTTTCCATCAAAAGTTCTGACTGATTGAGATTTCAACATGGTTGGAACAAGCTTGATTAGAATAACTGTGGGGGAAAAACTCAACTCACTGTAATTATAACTAAAAATGTATTCTAGTGTTTTATAAACACAATTTTTTTGCGGTGCCCTCCAAGCAACTGCCATTATCAAGTTTGTTGTTCGTTCTTAACACCATAACTTCCTTATTTATTAAAATCGTAGACCATGCATTATGTTATAAGTCGCACAATGCAAACACCAACCATTCCATTCGGAGAGTATCATTGTTTTTCATCTCTGCCGGTTTCCTGTTTTGCATCCTTAGCCCAGGAATGCCAGAGTCCTGCTTGGAATGTTGGAAGTCATTAGTAGGGGACATCACTCAGGGCCGTGGAATCCCACCAGCTTTTGGAACTGGAGGTCATTAGCTTTGTTTTTTTGCGGCTGCTCGGAAGTTTGCGGAGCACCTACGGCAGTAACAGGATCAAATGTTTGTTTAGCCCACTGGTCCCCATAAAGAAGATTATGGCCGAACGTGTGGGTGACACGTGACCGTGGACTCTGATAGCAGAACAATGTGCCGTCGGACAATGGGCGGCTATTCCTAGTTTGTTTAAGGAATCTTGCCTCATCCCCGAAGATGAAGTAATGAGGAAATGACGGTATATCCTAGCTTATTGTGTTTCAAGTCAGGATGGTGTTTTATGATATCCTACCACTGCTGAGGTCATAAGGTTTAATAGACACTCCTGCATTGCCACTTCAAACACTCCATGGTTTATGATATTTTTTTATCGTATCTTTTCATTTGTAGATCCTACTTTCTCTTTCTCTGCAAAACCCCCTCCCCCAACACAAGCCTTTCCTGAAACTCATCTTGCGATTTTGTATCATCATATTTGAAATAATTGGAAATTCCCCTCATTCCATCTTTAGAAACTTTCACAATAACTTCGGTGTGACCTCCATAAACATCTCCATAAATTTTCTCTCTCTCTCTCTTTCTCAGGGTCAGGGTCAAGCACGTCGGCGAAAGAACATGACCGAGTTCCTGGGGGATGCCAACATCCCGTCTCCAGACTCCCTGGCCCAGCTCGGTGGTTCTCTCCCGACCATCTCCAATTCTGGTTACGACAAACACAAGAACCGCAGCGCTAGCCGCTTTAGCGGTTTCTTCTTTCCCTCTTACAAGGTGAGGACCCGGATTTCTCTATTAGGTGGGGTCAGCTTTACGCACACCGAATTTCCCTTAAGGCCAAAGTATCAAAAAGTAGCCAGAGAAACCGAAAGGATACTTGATATCATGATTCCTGTAGTCAGTGTCCTTGTCGTAGAGTTTATCAGAAATTTCCACAAATTACTAATCAGATGTTTATGGGAAAAGCACAGGGTTTCCAGGTAACGGTTTTCGTTTTTCCACCCTCTGTCTCATCCCATGGGGACAGGCATGTAGCAGATGTGTGACAAGACGAGGCAGTAGCTGTCACTCAGCTGTCACTTTTGGCTTCTTTCTAAACACCCCCCTTTCCCCACTAACGCTCAGAGTGACAAGAAACGGGACTGACCTTATGTCCCAATGGGACCTGGTTCCTCAAAGCAGGGCCAATCAGTGACATAAGGCCAGATTATTGGCTTTGTTTGTGTCCACTATTGTCTGAAACTCGTTTTTGTAAGTACAAGAAATGAAAAGAGAGCAGCAGCGTTTCCTAATTAGTTGTGAGCCCTTAGAAGAGCACAGTTACAAAAAAGTGGGATTAAATTATGGAAAACACACTCGTAAGGTAAAACTACAGAGGAAGACTTTTGTGAACAGAAAGCCACTCAATCAAGCTGACATGATACCTTAATAAGCATTGTGTTCTCTGCAGTGCTTCGGATGTACTGTAACTATGTCTGCCTGTGTGTTTTTGTCTGTGTACTAGGAAGTGGACCGTGTGGAGCAGCTCAACACCCGATTACAGATGTACACGTGCCATGGCTTGCCTAAAGTGCACCCACAGATCTCCTTCCACCATGACTCCTGGGAGGAGGAGGAAGTAGAGCCTGACCTGACACTAGAGGACAGCTGGCAACAGCTGCTGGAAAACCCAGAGGTAACACACATGCAACAATGGGTTATTATTTTTATTTTTTTTAATGAGACACAAAAGAGACATATTTTCTATCTGGATAACATGTTACAAGGGTCGTTCAAGTCAAACCAGGACTTTTGATTGTGCAGAATAACAAAGCAGGCATTAAAGTAAATAAAAACAACCTTTACTTCTCCATACAATTCCCTGCTACACTAATGCACTTATTCCAGTGTGTCACTATTGTTTGGATACCATCAAGGTAGAAATTTTTTTTTCAGTACGCCAGAGTCGTTATCGGACTGCCTACTTCATGTCTGATACGCTGGCCTCCCAGGAATTCCTTTAATGGCCAAATGACTTGCAGCGAGGCCAGGACTCTACGGGGATGTGACAGCTCCCAGCCGAGTTCCTGTAATGTGCAAGTGGTGTTTGTGAATGAGTGTACAGTTCGCACAGACAGATGCGTCTCTTCCACACGTTGGCTGCAAGTGATTTTTCGGTTTAAGTTCCACTCACTGGAAAGAGCGCCTTCATAGACATCATTCATATGTTTTTTCTGCATGTAAGAGTCTCATCGCTGTATTAAATGTCAATCGAGAAATTTCCTGACATGTCCCGATTTGACTTGAACACCCCTTGTCGATAAAAACATTAGTGCGTATTAAAAACAATTATTTTCCGGGATAGTGTATAATGAATAGAATATGTGGTTTAACAGTAGTGATATTTTCCAGACGCTGAGCAAACGGCAGTTCCACCAGCAAGAGGCGATATGGGAACTGTTTCACACTGAAGCTACCTACATCAAGAAGCTGAAGGTTCTCACTGATGTAAGTTAAACCAGTATTAAAAGCAAGTCAAGAGCACGCAAGGTTCCTTCACTTAATATTGCTAGACAATCCAGCTTTTTATTGGAATCCAGCAGATTTAATGGCTTATGTTTGTGCTAAGATATAAGTGAGTTTGTGTGTGTGTTGAGCTGAAATTAAGTTTTGTCTTGTCTTTTGTACAGCTTTTCCTGTGTGGTCTGCTAAACCTGCAGGACTTTGGCCTCCTCAATGAAGTAGAACCAGCCAAACTGTTCAGTAACATCCCGGACCTGGTGCGGGTACACACAGCGCTGTGGAGTCAGGTCATGTTACCGGCACTTCAAAAAGCTCGGCAAGACCGCAGCCTGCTCGATCCGACCGAACTGCACCAGGGATTCCTGACTGTGAGTCTACACTCAGAGAACAAACGTTTAAATGTGCAAGGTTTCATATATACGATTTATCTACGATAAATTCCCTTTGGGATTAATAAAGTACTCCATCCACTCATCCACTCATCCACTCATCCATCCATCCACTCATCCATCTATCCACCCATCCATCCATCCATCCACTCATCCATCCATCCATCCATCCATCCACTCATCCATCCATCCATCCATCCATCCACCCATCCACTCATCCTTCCATCCACCCATCCATCCATCCACCCATCCACTCATCCATCCATCCACCCACCCACCCATCCATCCATCTCATCCACTCATCCATCTACTCATCCACTCATCCATCTACTCATCCACTCATCCATCTACTCATCCACTCATCCATCTACTCATCCATCCATCTACTCATCCACTCATCCATCCATCTACTCATCCACTCATCCATCTACTCATCCACTCATCCATCCATCTACTCATCCATCCACCCACTCATCCATTCATCCATCCATCTACCCATCCACCCACTTTGGGAGTCTGGGGTTTTAGTTGCTCAAATTGGATGGATTGGTCAGAAAGTGTTGATTAATTTTCTATAACAGCAGCGCTGATAATAGTAATAGATATCATTTTACTCACAGGTGTATATTATTGTGCGCTTTCTAATACTTAATTATTTCCATAGACACAACACATTAACAATGTAAGACTTACAACAAATGTGTTGTTCATATCTGAGCATGTTGCGTGTGTGTGCAGTTTGCGTCCAGGTTCCAGCCGTACCTGCGCTACTGCATGGAGGAGGAGAGCTGTATGGAGTACATGCGCGCTCAGCTGAGAGAAAACGAGCTCTTCAGGATCTACATCACTGTGAGTTCTTGCATGGGACGAAACCTGCCTTGCATTTCTGCTCAGCTTAAACCTATTACACCTTTTCTTTTGCAATCAGGGATCAAATCTGACTTAAACTGGACTCAATTATATCTTCTGTTCTGTTTATTGCGTGCAGTGGGCCGAGGGGGATAAGCAGTGCAATCGGTTGAAGCTGGCTGATATGCTGGCGAAGCCGCACCAGAGGCTCACCAAATACCCCTTGCTCCTCAAAACCATCCTGAAGAAAACAGACGAACCTGCAGCGAAAGACTGTCTCCTGAGCATGGTAAGGGCACGATTGGAACCACATGATATTTTTGAATTTATTCGTGTATTTTTCACAATCTTCTCAGTCTCTTGAATGTTTGTGTGTTTGCTGCTCAGGTGGCGAGTGTGGAGAACTTCATCAACAGTGTGGACTCTCAGATGCTGCAGAGGCAGGAGCAGCAGAAGCTGGCGGCCATCTCGGCTCGGGTAGAGAGCTACGAGGCGGTGGAGGGAGGCAGTGAGGAGGTGGAGAGGGTGAGCACCGCGTCATATATATTTCAGCAAGATATTATGAATAAAATAGTTGATGATCCAATTCCTAAGCAAAACATAAAGGTATGGAACTCTTCCATATTGCCAGATCCTGAAAGAGTTTAACCACATCGACCTGACGGCTCCTATGACTTCCGTGTCTTCAGAAGAGACCAGACAGCTCCATCTAGAGGGAGCGCTACGAATGAAAGAAGGCAAAGACAGCAGGGTGAGCTGATGCAGCATTTCGTTTTTATAAAACTCTTGACTTATACCCAACCTAGAGAACAGTGCATGCTCATGTTACCATGCCGTGACATCTTTTCAGATGGAAGTCTATTGCTTCTTATTCACCGACCTCCTGCTCATCACGAAGCCGGTGAAGCGTTTAGAGAAGGTCAAAGTGATCCGGCAGCCCCTCCTTCTCCATAACGTCGTGTGCAAGGAGCTCAAAGATCCAGGTCAGTACGCACACGTACAACTAAGACGTTAACAAGAACAGGGGTGTATTTATAATAAGGTTATACTTATGAATGTCAATCTCCCTATAGGGTCTTTTGTTCTCATCTACCTCAATGAGTTCAAAAGTGCTGTGGCCGCCTATTCGTTCCAAGCCAACAGCGCCGCCCAGGGGCGAAGCTGGATTGATACAATCAACACTGTCAAGGTTTGTTTTTAAAGCATATACTTTATTTTCTATACTTTATTACATGGATCGATTATGGTAGATGATTGATCAGCAAAGTGCACAGTGCTCATCTGATTAAAAATAAATAAAAAAATAAAATTCCTCCTCACAGACCCAATTGCAGCGGCTGCGTAACGAGGAGGCACGACGGCACCAGCCTGGACAAAAACCGAGGCTGGAGAAAGAAGACATGGAGGACGGAGGTGAGCAGAGCAGTACCTCCACAGCCAGCTCTCCACTCCTTGGAAATAAAGGACAACTTAACACAGGGTATGCTCCTCTCTACTGCTTTTAAATGTTCGCCACCTTGTGGTCTAATAAATATTAGGGTCGAACCTACAGTAGATCAACTGTAAACCATGTAATTGTACTGGATGAGAACCGAAGTATTTGTTCTTTCAGCTTATCTAAATGTTTAACAAAGGATTTCCCAATTATAGCATGAATTGCCTAAAATAACTGAATTTTCTTTCCCACCCCAGGAACTCGGACGGCTCTACGGAGACACTGTCCGTGATGGAAACGGAAGATTCAGGAGCATGCTCGGATCTGCAAACCGATTCCGATACAGTATCGTCGTCTCTCCCCAGCAGCGTCGAGCCCCAGCCTCTCCAGCACGCCCCCGAGGGCTCAGAACTTGACCCAGAGCATCGCAGTCTATCCATGGACAGTGCGTATGGCACACTTTCCCCTGAGTTGCTGCTAGATCTGCAAACCCAGACACCCACCAGCGAGCAGGAGGGCACCGAAGAGGAGACCGAAAGAGACAGGGCCAAGGTAGCAGCAGCGGGCGAAGAGAAAGAGGAGGAAGAAGAGGAGGAAGAGTCCGATGACAGGAGCTCGTCAGGCTCTCGGATCTCGGTAGCATCCAATCTGAAACCCAGGCGGCGTCCGCCAGTGCAGTCCCGCACGCACTGTCTCCAGAAGCTGATGATGAATAAGTGTCATTCGGAGGACAATCTGCTGCAGCTGGTCAACGGAGAGGGGAAACAAGGTTCAGGTGGAGCTGTTGCTCAGGGCTCAGATCCCCCTTACCAGCAGGGTCTGGAATGGGTGGAGGGGCGAGCACACAGCAGGAGCCTGACCGAGCTGAACCTAGGTAAAACAGAAGCTTCTCAGCAGAGAGAGACGGAGAGGACGCAGAGTGAGCGGTTGGCGTGCAGCATGCCGTCCTACGTGTTCAGGAACACACTGAGGCGGCGTAACTACAGAAAGGACAAAACCAAAGGCTCGATGGAACGCAGCGGCTCAGACGGAGAAATTACACCCACCGAGTCTAAAGAGGCAAACTGTGGCGTTTTAGAGGATGAGATGGGCAGTGGGAAGAAATCACGGCAGCACAAGAAGCTCACGGTGGCACAGTTGTATAAAATACGCACCACGCTCGTGCTGAACTCCACACTCACAGCCTCGTAAGTACTGTGTGTGTGTGTGTGTGTGTGTGTGTGTGTGTGTGTGTTTTACCGTAAACAAAGTCTATATAATACCTAGGTTCTATAAAAATCTTGATTTTATAATTATCCCAATTTTATATTTTTATATTTTGTTACAAATTTAATACATTGAATTCTTTATGACAAAAGTATTTTATAACGTTTTAACACTTGTGAATTGGACATGAGTCGGCCCATTGTAGCCCATTCCTTTTTAACATTAGTTTTCTCACTTGAAAAGCCAAGGGCAGCATTAAAACGGTACAAAACAAGTACAATAAATATTTAAATTAAACCAAAAAGCACAATTTTTACTGAGCAGCATGTATCTCTGTTATGCCATCTGCCATAATTATTATTTCAATAGTTTAGTTTTTCACCTGTAGGATCATAAAGGATCTTCAACTTTGTCTTGCCTCATTTTTGCCTCCAGTCTTGGAGTTTATAACTTGACAATGCAGTTTTCTAAAGTGCGATTTAATTTGTACTCACTGTGTTTTAATACTAGTGTAAGTGGGTTTTAAGACAAATTTGCTGACAGAGTTTGGAGAAAAGAGCTAATCGGAGGCTTCTAATGTGCACGATTTTTGATAATGTAATACCTAAAGATGTGTTTCTGTCACGCCACTCGGACTCGTGTGTTTGGTACAGAACTGGTTATATCTGAGGATGATGAGGCGATCACTGGTCATGGCAGATCAAGCTGAAAAACAGTCAGTTCTAGTCACTGGCAGATCAACAGTGCATATCTCTGATAAAAGTGGAAAAAAACTAATAATTTTAATCAAGTTTGGAGTCAGTGTGGTGTTACATAAATCCTGGGAAATCCAAGCCCTCTAGTGACGTCTGCTTGCATTGCACTAAGTTGAAGCGTTCCAATGGCCCTCTCTCTGCTAGTGTTGTCTAAACAGGGTATGATGGTTTGAAGATAATTTATTCAATCAGAATGTTTCCTTGCTCTTGATACCAAGCTTTATCCTATAGGAAATCTGGCTTTTTGCTTAGCTGCACCTAGACTGTGGAATCTCTCCCAGAGTATCTGAGGATGCCACTAATTGTTGATGCTTTTAAATCTGGTTTTAAAATGTATCTTTTTATTAGAGTTTTAGGGTCAAAATGTAAAAGTGCATTATAAATAAAATGAGGTATGTATAGGAATAAAGTATTATCAATATAATAATTATTATTACTATTAATTAATAATAATAATAATAATAAAGTATTATTGTTGTTATTATTATTATTATTATTATTATTATTACTGTATTATTATTATTATTACAGTGCAACTTATTTTTTTGTCCCTGAGTATATAACTACAAGCAGAAGTCATAGTAGAAAGAATATAATGAAGTATTTATTATTATTATTATTATTATTATTATATAAATAAAGTATATAATATTAATATTATTATATATAAATAAAGTATATAATATTATTATAGTATTGTAGCAATAATAGTAGTAAGTAGTAGTAGAATTAGTACTAAAAGTAATTGTAGGAGGATAATTGACAGTAGTTGTAGCAGGAGTATCAGTAGTAGTACTAATAGTAGTAGTAACAGTATTAGTTGTGGTGTTGGTAGGAGTAGGTGGAGTAATATTAGTTGGAGGACGTGTGGTATGAATTAAAAATGGGCATAAAATAAGCACAAAGCAAACTGTGTGTTTTTTGTTTTTTTTTTTTGTTTTACCCAGAATTTCAAACTTTAACTGACGGTCCCCCCCCCCCCCCTCCTCTCTCTCTCTCTCTCTCTCTATAGGGAAGTGTAGAAGCGGCCACTTCATCACTCCGCCAGCAGCACCACTTTCAGCCCCGTAGGACTGAGTTGCTTGCCACATGAATGCACTCTAAGTAATGAGCAGAACTCATGAGCTTTTTTTTGTTGCACTTTTGTAATAATACGAGTAGCTTTAATAAAGGGGAGGCTTTTGGAGAAAAAAAAAAAGATCTGGAGCAATGGGAATTTTTTTCCAGTTTCGGTCTGATCCATTCGTGCACTTGGACCTGATCAGAATGGGAGGAAAGGACAGAGGATCCAAAGGGTTGAATTAACTTCACTGTTCATGTGAAGTGTTTCAAAAGAGTTCAAAGACTCACAGTGTTCTTGTTCAGTCATTACACGTTATCCTACAATGGAAATGGAAATACCTCTGATGTGGAGGCGAGTCTCATTTCAGGTCCGTATCCTCAACCTTGAGTTCAGACTGTCTGGGTGACTTTCTTAAATGGATCTGTCAATGCTTCGACAGCAGTGAGTCCTCAATCAGCTGCCATATCCAGTATGTGTTAGGAAAAGAAAAAAAAAGCCATACGGAGGCTCGTCTACACGAGGAAAAAGCAAAACCAAAAATTAGGCTGTAAATGCACGGTTCAAAAGTTTGCGTAATTTGTTTAACAGTTCACACGTTCACTGTATTTTGTGTGTGTGTGTGTAAATGGAGTGTGAGATGTTGACTGTGAACATGTAATGCCATTAAGGCTGTATGAGTAAGAAACTGTGTGTGTGTGTGTGTGTGTGTGTGTGTGTGTGTGTGTGTGTGTGTGTGTGTGTGTGTGTTTATATAAATTATGACCTAAAATTCACGCTGAAACCAAAAATAACTGTTTGAAGATGGCTTGGGAAATGACTTGAGTAGCCACTGAATAGGCTTTGTTAAACACGAGGACCAGTATTAAGTTTAAAGCAGCAGTGATTCACGTTTTTCGGTGTGTGTGTGTGTGTGTGCACGTGTTAAAAGAAAAACAGTCTCATTATTTGTACAATGTTAATATTCGAGAGTAGCTTCTTACTCTTTCGTATTAACAATTTGAGGTGAACTGAAACTGACTAGTGTGTAAGGTGATGTTGTCCGGATGTCATACAACAAAGCATTGAAAGCATTGAAAAAGCCACACGCATTTACCTTTAAGACTGAAGAACGTGGTCAGGATTTATTTTACTTTTTTTTTTTTTTTTTTTTTTTTAATAATTGTGGGAAAGTCCTGAACAAGACTTTGTTCTCAACTTGTGTAACACTGCAACAATGTCTACATACATTTCTTTTTTGGTCAGTATCATGTGGTTTGTTTTTTCAATTCATTCTGAATCACCTGATCACAGATCAGCACTTATTAGGAACCACTTTTGGATTCTTTTCTTTTTTTATTTTTTAATTCAAAACACTGAACATGTAACAGGATTTGGGATTTAGACTGAATTACCTGGTTTCTGTAAACCGTACATTAACATTAGGCTTATTTATAAAAAGAATGAACAAATGGCCTACATTTATTAATAATGTTTAAATGTGGTAAAATACATTCTGCCTAATTAACTAAACCAAATCCTTTAAATTGTACCATTTGTAAATTTGCCCAAAATTAATATTGTTAATTGTTTACTTCCTAGTTGTTGTTTTTTTTGTTGTTTATAATATTTATTAAGCTTGCTTTGTTTTTATATAAGAATCATAATTTGTAAATGTATTGTTTGTTTCATGACTTTTTTTTTTTTTTTTTTTACCATGTTTCAACTGTTCAATTGTCTTTTGTTTAATTAAGAGGTTAATTTGCTGAGAACCAAAATAACCCAGTTCCCAGTGTTTGGGAAGCGGTCCTGTGTGTAATAATAAAAAAAAAAGCATCTGATCTTATTTTCAGTGTTTGAATTATTATTATTATTATTATTTTATATTACTGGCTGGGATTTCATATCATTACTAGAGTTAGAACCTGTCGTTGATGGGTAAAGAGTTTTTAGAAATTGTTAAAAGGTTAAAGCTAAAATAAGCTGATCAGCTTTAATGCAATCAGTGATGATATTATTTCTACCCCACATTGCACTTCTTTCTTCATCAGCCAAATACATCCCCACATTATTTTGGTGGATTATTACATCCACCACATAACTATTCATTACATCACTTTTACTCAGCAAATTCATTTTCACTCAACATGCCTAACACTCTCAGCTTGGGTATTTTATACACCTTCACTTCGTACTGCTGCTAATATGTGTTCTCTCATCGTGTCGTTCCACATTACTGCCGTTTATTAGCACCTCGCTTTTGGAACATATGAGACAAACTGGTTTTAAATTTCCCGCAGGAAGAATAAGCATACAATGATCTGTCCAATCATCTATGAAGATTCAGTTTTCAAAAGTTACATACTTTTTTTTTTTTTTGGAGTAAGCCATGCTGTGTGTGTTTGTGTATGATGAGGATATGGGCACTTTGTAGGCACATTACGGTCATTTCTGTTTCTTCCACACACTCGTACGGTAAACTATCACATGTAGTGATGGGAAGACTCAGATCTTTGAATCTCGTTCAACAAAATGAACAAATCTTTTTCTTTTTTTTTAAGTTCATTTTGTTCTTGTGATCGGAAATAAAATAAAATGTTACTATTCCAATAAACAAGACTCCCAACACATCTACATTTTGTCTATAGTTCCAGTAATGAAAATATTACAATGCAGCTAAGGACATATTATGATAAACAGAATGAGCATCTCACCTCTCATATCTTCTGATCCAAATCGTTTGTTCTTTTGTCACGTGACTCTCATAGCCACTATGCAGTGCATTACACAGGAAACAGAATTGAACGGTTCTTCTCATGAGTCTTCTAGTCCAAGTCATTCTTTCTTTTGAATCTACTGCACTGCATAGCGTCTATGGGAGTCACGCGACAAGAGAGAGAACGTTTCGGACTAGAGGACTCGAAGGTAACTACTCATTTCTGTTTCCTGTACATAACCTACAGAGGTTTTGCGATGCTTTGCAGGTATCCGGTGTTTAGGTAGCAACTGCGCAGACTTCCTGGAGCGATTTGTTTGTATGGAATTACAATGGAAAGGAAACACTATTCAATGAGAGGGAGTCAAGTGCCCAACTGTCTATCATAATGGGCACGTCCGTGAGTAGACAGGTCAACTTTCCATATGCTTATTTATTGCTATATAGGTTCACTTTCATTCAATGATGGGAAGTGAGTACATCGATTAGTAAAACTGGAAGATAAGAAACGCACACTCCGCTCTCTGAAATCATCCCCAGTTCAACCAGTGGATACCACTGGTTCTCTAAATCTATTGCTGAAAAGTCCTTCTGTTGACCAGATAGTGGGCTGGAACCTCAAGTGGAGGGCAACACAGAGGTGGGTACCTTACAAAGAACTGTAAATTCTGTTATGAAAAATTTAAACTATAGATTCCTCACACTCTATTACACAGCTTTTTCACCTCCTCCCTTCTGGCAGGCACAGCAGAACCTTGTATTGTACTGTATACCAAAAGTGCCAGGCACAAGAGTAATTTCTTCCCATATGCGATCACTCTCATAAACAGCGCACACTAGGATCTGCTGTGATAACATCACCATGTTCTTCACAAACCACTTACACCCTACTGTATTGTACCAACAATCACGCATCACTTATTTCCATATGTTATCCACATTAATGTTGTTCACACTCCCGAGCACACTCATTTTTATCTGTACTGTGTATGTAGCACCACAACTGCATTTTTACATGCAATGCTCTATCATGCACGTTCACACTTTATGTATATTGTTCTATTTGCATATTTAGTATTCCATCTTTATAAAATCTGTACAGTGCCTGTATTTCCTGTGTATTGTCTGCAAATAACATGGTCATTGTTTATATTTATGTCTGTATCTCTTCTACAAAACCATAACAAAATTCTTTCTACTTGTCTAATAAATCTGATTGGCTGTATGCCAATGGCATTCATAGCAAATACTCTTGGTCTATATGGTCACTTTGTGGCTTGATGATTTATAAAATGCCAAACAAATAATTCATCTATTAACATCTTACTGTTCCTTATCAGTCTAATGCTTGTAATAGAATCAATAAGTATTTACGTCCAGTGTAAGTATCAGTGTAAGTCACTGACGAGAAAAGAGTTAGAAATAGTTAAAAGGTTAAAGCAAAAAATAAGCTGATGAGCTTTAATGTTATCAGTGATATTATTTCAGGTTGAAGCCCACGTACAGTACGTCTGTCTGCAACAAAGATAAACAAAGATAAATTTTTAATTAATTTGAAATTGTAATTTCATAAGGTAGCACGGTGGTGTAGTGGTTTATCGCAGTTCACCTTGCACCTCCAGGGTCTGGGTTCGATTCCTGGTCGGGTTCTATTCCCGTCTCTGTGTGCATGAAGTTTGCATGTTCTCCCCATGCTTGATGAGTTTCCTCCGGGTACTCTGGTTTCCTCCCACAGCCCAAAAGACATGCTGGTTAGGCTAATTGGTGTTCCCAAATTTCCCATAGTGTGTGAATAAATGTGTTTGTGCCCTGCGATATGCTGCGATTGGCACCCTGTCCAGGGTGTACCCCGCCTTGTGCCCAGGATAAGGATAAGGATACAGGATAAGGCAGTATAGACAGTGAGTGAGTGTAATTTCATAAAATTTAGTTTGGTGCGAGAATATTATATGGTATTGGTTTCCACTGGATTAGTGGCTTAATATTAGGAAATTGTTATTCACAATTTGGATTTTGAAGATTTTAAATCTACTGTCACTTATACCATTTTATAGCTGTTATTTCAGCTGTGAAAATATTAAGTAATCCCAGTAAAAATATTCAGTTTAGCTTTTCTAATTACTATCTATTTGTGCAGGTGTTTGTTTACATTGAGCAAGTAGCACATTAGTAGCTTATTTTAAAGAAGATGATTAAATCTGGCACATTTTCAAATTTACATTAGTAACATTAATAGATGTTCATAGCATCACTTTTCCTTTACAATTTTTTTCATTTCATTTATGGTGCAGCTTTAACTTTCAGGAAAACACCTAATTACTGCAAGAGTTACATTACATTCTGTCCAGATGGTTTTGCCTGATGCTGTGACAAAATCCGGCTGGACAGACATACAGACATACAGACTTGTTTCTTGTCCTCCAATGTATGAAACGTAAAGATATCATTGAAAGAGCGAGTTCTGTCCAATGTACAGACGTTTATTTTATTTATATAGACTAGACATGAAGACCTACTGGTATATTTAAACCTCTGACTCTTATGTCTAACTTAAAGCAGGTGAAAAGTCTGTTGCTTACTAGCATGGCACTGGGTAGCTAGCAGGTCAAGGTGTATTTACAGGGGATTATATCAGATGTGCAATCTGTGGATTACAGCATGTCGACTGCACACGAAGCCAAAAGTCGGATTGAGGGGGAAAAGTGGCATTTTTAACCCCTTAATCCATTCTCAACTCCCTCGTGCACACATCTGGTCCTGCATGACATAACGATTTAATCCTGCATTTATGTCTGATTTTTATTATGTCTCATAAACACTATGCTGGATTTCAGTTATGAAAATGCAGCTTTCTGATTGACCTCCAAAGTAATTATAAATTCTGATACGATTAGCTGTGTGTGTGTGTGTGTGTGTGTGTGTGTGTGTGCTTGCAGACCAACAATGTATTAAGCATGGTAATTTTGTTTCTAGATCCTATCTCTACTGTCTCATATTATTTATATCCTTGTGTTATTACATGTTCTTACACATTTATTATTATATTTTCTGAGCTTTGTTAATTGTCGATGTGTTTATTGTACTTTGCAATAAGGGTTTTGTTCTTGCATAATTGAATTTAATTTCAACTAATAGTCTTTGTTCAGCTGGAGTAATAAAGATTTCCTCTTACTGGGTGCCATATCTTTTTATCTTTGCCCAGCTAATGGGATTATTGTACATTGTGTGCAAATGCGTGAGAGTCAGTTGACCAATTCCAGCTTGAACTAGTGTAAATAATTGACACCTGAGCCCACCCTGCTGACCTGTAGCTACAGATTAGAGGGGCTGAGCATTTCAAATGGAATTTGAAATTTTGTGTATCGTAGTACAATTTGTGTGTATAGGTAGACTTATCCTAAACCTCCAGCCCAAAATCTATCACTGTCAGGTGAACCTAACAACACTGATCAACAATTGTATACCAGTAAACTGTTTACGGGATCATATGCACCCACGGCTCACCCATGCTTACCGGGACCAAAGACTGGCCCGTCCATGTCATGCAAACAAGTCTGCTCCACACCACCTACAGCGCCCAAAGGAGCCACTGGGAACATTCTGATGACAGACACCACAGCACACCCCAGGTGGCACAAGGGGAACCCAAATCCTAGATGGTTTTAATATTAATGGTTTTAATGTCATGGCTGATCTGTGTATGATAATTAATGTGCCTTGCTCCCTATGACAGATGTAAGAAAGCATCTGGTATTAACCAAAAAAACATCTGATTAACACAAAAAGGGCACTTTTTAAAATCCAGATTATGGACGCACTTTCATTTATTAAACGCTGCTAATCCCAGCACCCTTCACTAACATGCCATTCAAATCAGGTAAACTCCATTACCTGCCTAAACAATCCATGCTGTAAATCACTAAACATCATGTCCCAGTGGTGACATTGTTTTATTAAGGGTTAGCAGTAAATGCTTGTATTTGAGAGATTAAACACATGCTATTCTTTTTGCTTCTGCTTTAACTGACACCGCTTTTAAAAAGCCTAAACGATTGGATTGAGGTGGCTTTTGGAATTTGTACAGGGAGAGGTTCAGGAACTAAGAACTAAAGTGTGTTTACAAAAGCCCTTTTGGCCATATGCTGCAGATCACAATGGGAACAGCTGTTCGCCCTCAGCCGAGACAGGATAGGATGGCATCGCTGCACGCTAACTAACTGTGAGTGCTGCTGAGCAACAGCTGGCTTCATCAGGCTCCTCATTTAAATGCTAGCTGAAAGAAAGTGGAGAAAATAGCATAAAGATGCAGGATACAATATTTTCCTACTTGCCTTGGCAGTCTTTTTCAGCTTTGTCCTATTGTGAGGTGGATGCTTTCAAGAGCATGTTAATTAAATAATACACTGATTTAAATTGACATTTTTGGTCATTGAAGGCAAAACTGATAACTAACTGGCTTGGGGAACAAAACATTGAAATGTTGGGTGCATGGCCAGGAAACTCCCCAGACCTTAATCTTATTGAGAACTTGTGGTCACTCCTTAAGAGGTGGGTGTACAAACAAAAATCCACAAATTCTGACAATCTGCAAGCACTGATTATGCAAGAATGGGCTGCCACGAGTCAGGGTGTGGCCCAGAAATTGATTGACAGTTCAACAGTGCGAATTGCAGAGGTCTTAAAAAAGAAGGGTCAACACTGCAAATATTGACTCTTTGCAGAAATGTAATGTATTAATCAATAAAGCCTTTGACACTTATGAAATGCTTATATTTACACTTACAGTATACAATAGTAACATCTGACTAAAAGATCTAAAATCACTGAAGCAGCACACTATACAGTATATATTGAAAATTTATATTTGTGTCTTTCTCAAAACTTTTGGCCACAGCCAAAAGTACTATGAGAAATTACATGATCATACAGAGCAATTTATTAACATAACTCACAAGATTAGTGTAATTGTATCAGGTTATAAGAGGCTTATTTTCTGTTTTAAAGGGGTTCCTTAATTAAATGAAAAGCCATTTGACAAGTTGAACGGCAAAGCATTTACATTAATATCTGCATTGCTTTGATTAGAAAAATAATAATAATCTTGCATAGTGCACTGTCCCAGTGATAATACCTTTGGTGGATCAGTCGCCCAGACTTCAAAGCAAAAGCCCCAGTAAGTGACACTGGATAAAGATGATGTGCTTCAAAGCAATCTGTGATTATCCCTGTCCTTATCATTAACATTATCATTAATGGCACAATAGGGGGTTATACTTCTAAAAGTCATTTCTGGCAAATTAATTGTTAAATGTTTGCTAGTAGAAGAAAAGTATGCATGTATGTTGATTTTGAAGCAGGAAATTAATGAGAACTTCCGGAGCCTGTCCCTGAAACATGGGCTGTGAACATGGAATAAATACATCCTGGATGAGACTCAAGTTTATCGCAGTTCACCATGCATGCACACACAAACATATTCACAGCTAGAGACATGTTTTGGGAAAGTGGGAGGTAACGTTCTAGTATAACCCGATGTGGACATAAGCTACTGTACATAGACCGGAACTGGGTCAGGATCAAACCGAGAACGTCAAATCTGTGAAATATCAAAGCTACATGCTGTTAGTGTCCCATTTGTCCCAGCCATACTTTAATCATTACATTGTATAAACCATTCATCATCATTAAATCATCCAATTAAAACTTATGCATACACACTGTGAATTATGTACACAACCCCTAGGCTACCTCTAAACTCTCTTTAATAGTTAACTCTTCTTGAATAGCCGGTTCGAATTGATAGACTGGACTTTGTTTCAAGACCATGTTTAAATAAGATCCTTTGTCCAGGAAAAGAAATCTGGGTTCTGGAGCTGTTAAAGATAAACTGTTTTAGTTTAAACTCCATTTAACTCCATTAATTTTGACTTATGTCCAGAAAAAGACAGAAGAAGAAGTGACACGTAGAAACATTTATTAATTTTTTGCATATTTTGACAATTCAAGATTCAGATACTGACGGTGTGTGTTTTGACAATGAGTGTGAATGAATGAATAAATGAATGTGGGAAAGTATTTTAGCCATTTACTAGTAAGATAGCAGCTTACTTACTCAGCTTATGTGAGTGGTTAGACAGTTTAGGAACTTAGAGTGTTTCCATATTGCATAGATAAATATTATAATTATATATACAATATTCCAGGCGGCACAGTGGCTTAGTGAATAGCACCGTCGCCTTGCACCTCCAGGGTCTGGGTTTGATTCCCGCCACAGGTCTGAGCGCATGGAGTTTTCATGTTCTTGGTGGTTTTCCTCCAACAGTCCAAAGAGATGCAGAATAGGCTAATTGGCATTCCCAATGTGCAAATAAATTGGAACTCTCTACAGGGTGTACCCTGCCTAGTGCCCTAAGTCTTCTGGGATAGGCTTCAGGCCATCCACGGCCCCGTTTACAGGATTAATCGGTGTAGATGATGAGATACTATTCCTATGCCACACAGCAAAAATCCCCAGTGTCAACTCTCAGAGTGTCGAATTAATACTGTACTGTGTTATTATACTCCCAGCTGGACTCTGGAACTTCTGAACTCTGGAAATCTTAAATTAATACTGGAGATTTTACTGTGAATGAAACATATTAAATCATTAATAAAAGATTGTTATTAAACATGATAGATGTGAACTTTAAAATGTCTAGCACTCTGCAAAGAATACAGCCAATTTCTTTTATTAAATTTTTTATATGGAACAACGTTAGATCTATAATTCCAATATTTCACTATAGTGCAACATTTCCAGTCTGAAACATCTGAAACAGTTTGTGACTCATGTCCATGAAATCAGTAAATACAGGAACTACCTTTTCAAAAGCTGACTTCTATACAGCATTTATTACTGATATAGCAAAATAGCTAATATTTCTATTTCTACCTAAAACAATCCATGCTGTACATCCTATACTTAATGCCTGTGTGTCAAATCTACCCAGTATTCTCGTAATATAAAAGTCAATGTTCACTGTGACGGGCACTTCAAAGCTAATGCTAAAGTGTGCTCACCATTTATAGGCTTTTAGCTACATATCAGCTGAGGTTGTTACAATGTCACAGTTTCATGGCTAGTGTATGATTGGAAAGTTAAATCGCTGACGAATTAAAATGTTTTTGAGCCCAGCTATGACTAACCAACAACTTGGTGACCTTTTGACTCTGGACCTGCCCTAAAGAACAGCAAGAATGTCTCAGTTTACAATGAAAATGTTTTAAATACTTACAATTTATACACAATCTAACATACTTGTAACCTTCAGTTCTTACCACAAACTTAGTTTCCCAAAATTCAGGAGCAATCAAAAACCTACCTACCTTCATTTCTGTATATAATCCCCTTCTACACTAATGCACTCATCCCAGCATTTCACTAGTGCTTGGTCAGAAAGTTTTCACAGCATGCCAGAGCCATGATTGGACCGCCTGCTTTATGTCTAAAATGTTGACTGTTCATATGTTTTACTTCAGCTAAAGGTCTCATGACCGTACTGTGCTTGAAGTTGTCTGTAAATGTCAATTGGTTTTACAACTTTATTCACAATAAATTTAATTTAAAAAATCCCAGTTTGACTTGAATGTCTGTTGTACTTTGGTACCGCTTATGCACACATTATTCTACCTAGCACTTGACCACCTTTTGCTATTTTTTTTTTATTTTCTTTTTGCTTCAATTTTGAAATTGCCCTTTTGGTTTGTTGGCTCTGTTGACTTACTAAAAGTCTGAATTTACATACAACTCTGTGCGTGATCCATGACAATGAAAAATTTCATGGAATAATCATTCTCATAAAGAACCTTTTAAGAAGAAGGCCCATTGATGGGTTTTACCTTTTCTTTGCTTTTGGATTTTGATAGATCATTTGTTTTCAATTTAACACTAAGGTTTATATCAAATTGTAAAAACGAATTTTTTAAAAATTAGAATTTTGGATTTTTTTTCATTAACGAGAACCCGAGCTGACTCAGACTTCACAAGTTTGTATAAAACCTGATCATCCACCTTGGTGGATGTCATTTTAACATGTGCCTTAGTGTTTGGGATAATAAGACGTTTTACTTTTTAAGAAAATTTTATGTTTTGTAACATTTTCTATCAATTAAATGTATTAGAATTCAGTTTTATTTATATAGCTCTTTCAACAGTGGCCATTTTCGCAAAGTAATGAAACCGACCTACTGGATTCCAACCGCCGTTAAACAACAAAGAACAAAGAAGAGTGCAGCACCTTTAATATTAAATAGGTGAGAATTAGGAAGAAGCATTTTACATACATAATGTGACAAGAATTCATAGGAGTGAGACAAAACAGCCGTGTGGCCATTAGAAAACCACTTGTTAGTGAGACTAATCAGAAAGCGAAATTTGCTAGGGCGCATAATTGGATTGGATTTTGGAGCAACAGGAAAAGGTCATGTGGTCTGAGTTCATATTGGCCATGTCCCAGAGCAATGGGCGTGTCAGGGTAAAAAGGGAAGCACATGAAGCGATGCACCCGTCATGCATAGTGGGTACTGTACAAGCCTCTGGATTAGCACATTTTTCTTTAAGAAGAAAAAATCTATCTAAAAACCTTGCTCATCAGGGACAATCTTATAATTTTGATTCATACAGATTCACATTTCATACAAACTTCCATAATTCTTTTAATTGTGTAAAGCTTTGCCACATTGGCAATTGTTAAAAGCGCTATACACATAAAATTTTATTGAAATCAGCTGATGACTTGTTTGTACTCAGTGGTCAAATAATCAAATCATCTGTTTTTTTTCTTCCATGATGGAACATATTCCAGAATTCAAATTGAAAAAGTGTGGTTCTGGGCACATGAGGAATCATTTTTACACATGAATTGCCAACAATCCTAGACCAAGAGCATGCTCATAATATATACATTTTGATTTTGTTTGTATACTGACTTAATAAATGTTTTAAGAAAGCAGCAGAATAGAATGTTGTTGTGTTGCCTTTACTGATGGTCATTGATATTATTGTACAGTACAATCAATTAATATCGTGAAACTGTGATATATATTAGACTAGATCGCACCGTGAACATGTCACATCGTTCCACCCCTGAGTTCAGCGCGTTACTCAGCACAGATCACGAGCCAGCCTGTTAAGGGTTAAACCGTAGGAGGCGCGCGTGCTGAATTAGGGTGGAGTGAACTTGGACATCCACTATGACTAGTTTTTTCTTCGTTATTTAATTAGTCAGCTCCACAGCAAACCCAAGCCATGCTGCAGTCTTTCTGATGGAAAAATCGATCAGAGCATTACATCACATTGTGTTTAAATGTCCTCGGGTTAGCCGTGTGAGGAGGGTGAAGCTGTGAGAGACAAACATGGGGGATGTGAGTGAAGCGTCTCTGCTGGATTACATCTACTCCTCTGGCGGAAAAGTTAAAAATTCTGACTTGTTGAAGACCTTTAAGCCGTTTGTAAACCATAGTGATTTGCACCTGCGTGGTGAGTAGTCTAAATATGAGCTTGTTTTGTCTTTTGCTTTCCTCGTTCACACTGATGCTGGAACCGTTACTGCAATTCAGCTCTTCAGAACCTGACATTTCTGTCACTGCTTGTGTGTTAAAATGACTGTCTCTCGATTTAACTACTTATTTTATCTACTAAGGACATTTTCGGACGCAGTCGGTTTACAAACGCTGTATGTTTTCTGCAAGTCTCACACTCGACCCATCTGCTTTACATTAGAAGTCTGGGTGCGCGCGAGCATGTATGTGTGCGCGCGCGCGCCGATAAGGTTACAGCGGGAATTCTGTCATTTCCGTTGGAGCTCGCTCGCCTCGCGCGCACACAATATCCCCTCAGTATGTGGTTGAGTAGCTACAGAGCTAGCCTGATCCTACATGTCAGTCCAGCAGATATTATATAAGCTACTCTGTGTGTTACTTCAACACGTTCTTTCTCAGTATAAATTCTCATTTAAACACCCGAGCAATTAGTTGTGAATTGGTAAGCCATGAGTTAATGTATATTTATTTATTTATTTATTTATTCTTTCACTTTAATGTCAACACACTGGTGAACCTCAGCAATATTAACTTTTCTTTCTACAAAAAGTTCATTCAAAATTCCCCTGGAATTTAGTATCACATTACACAATATCACATTTTGTGAACGCAAAGAACTGTTACCAATCCACCGGAGGAACACCAGAGGAACACTCACTCATGATCTATACCGATCTATATCTAAGCCTGTAACCAATCCCAAGAAACTTAGGGCACGAAATGGCATAGACCCTAGACATGGTGCCAGTCCAAAGCAGGGAAAGCTTTGGGAAAGCATATTATCTTAATCTGCATGTCTTTGGACTGTGGGAAGAAACCGGAGTACCCAGAGAAATCCCACCAAGCACGGGGAGAACATGCAAAACCCATGCACACAGACCCAAGGCAGGAATTGACCCTGAAGGTGCGAGGCAACAGTGCTAACCACTAAGCCACTCCTGAGGCACACTTTTTACTCAGCGTTTACAGTACATGTTCAACAGTAATCATCGGACAGCACTGGAACATGACAGTTAATAAACTGTGACGGAAATTTACTCATAATTAGCTTACTTTGGCAGCCTGGTGGCTTAGTGGTTAGCACTACTCCGGTTTCCCTCACAGTCCAAATACTGTACATGCAGATTAGGCTAATTGCCATTCCCGAAATAGCTGTAATGTGTGAATGTGTGTGCGAATGTTGACCGGAGGTCCTACCGCGGTCAGAAAAATGGGAGTAAATACAATGGTAATTACCATCGGCCTCCCTGATCCCTAGTTGGACTACAGAGGTTCCTAGATAGATGGATGGATTTAAAATTAATGGAGTTGGCACGGTGGCGTACCCAGAGGAATCCCACCACTTGGGATTCCTCTGTTAGCACTGTGGTCTCTGTCCCAAGAACACTCAAGCAACACATTTTTTTACTAAATGTTCTCATACTTTAGCTAACTTGAAATCACCGGACGTTATATTTACGTGACAGTTAATAAAATCATTGAGACAACTGATGATTAAAGAAGCTCATCTTTCCAAAAAACAAACAAAAAAAAAACATGAGGAACCCTTCAACCAGCTAGGACGGCAAACCATCCAAAGTAGAAACACATTTTACCAAATGTTTACATGTTTAGCTTTTCTGAAATTATTTGGCAGCATCAGTAAAGTGATGGAGATGTGATTGGGGTTTGTTTACTACAGTTTTGAGAAAATTGTTGGTCTGAGCCCTAAGCTTGATAGGTATAACTTTTCACATAAATTTAGTCATCTGATTTGGTATGAATTCAGCAATGTTTAACCATGTTAATTATACATTCTCCACTTCAGTAGGGTCAAATTATTGGTCTGCATCAAGAACTGAAAGCAATTAATGAGATTTGAATTTACTGGAATTGGGTTGAGAACTCAAAGGATTGGGGCTAAACAGCCTGTTCGGCCATTATAAAAACACTTGTTAGTGAGGCTAATCAGAATTTTTTTTGGAACAATACAAAAACTTTGGAGCAGTGGAAAAATGTTATGCGGGCTTATAAGTTCATATTGACCCTGTTTCAGCGAATCAGGATAAGAAGGGAAACGTGTGAAGCATAGTGGCTGCTTTACAAGTCTCTGGAGGAAGTGTTATGGTCTGGTGTTGCTTCAGATGGTCAGGTCTAGGCTCAGCAACGTTATGTGGCAATAAAATGTAGTCAGCTGACGGCCTGAATGTACTGAATGCACATTATCACATCAATGGAGTTTTTCTTACCTGATGTCACAAGTATACTACAGGAAGTATGGTTCTGGGAGCATGAGGAATTATGTGCAACGCGATTAATGAAATCCTGGAGTGTGGGACTTTCTTCAGTCTTTACAAGCAGTGTATTTGTGACAGGATACAACTATTCTTCATAAATAAACCAAAAAAAGACAATGTTCTCACTAGTAAACATCAAAACAACATATCTCTCATTAATAGTGAATAGAGACATTACTAAGAAAGTGAATCTTGGGAGGATATATTTGCCAACAAACCTAGTCCAAAGCCTATCACTTTCAGTTGAGCATACTTATAAGATATACTTTTTTTTGTATAATGACTAAACAATATATATTGTTACAGAGCATATTTACAGAGGTCTGGGTGTAGATTTGCATTGCTTATGATCAAATCAAACTGGCAAAGGAAAAACCTCCTGATGACATCAGGAAGAAGCCTTGAGAGAAACCAGCCAGGGAACAGGATGTTTGGTATAAGAATATTGTTAATAAGAGTCCTGGGATGCTCATTCTACAGATCTTTATGATCACAACAGCAGTAGTTCTTAGGTACAAGTCTACACTCTCCAGCTGAGAGTCATATCAAGTCAGATATTAAGTCACACAAGTTAGTGTTGCGTTATGGCCAATAGAGTGCAGTAGTTGAAATTTATCAATATTTATAAAAAAATTGGTTGATGATTACCTTATGTTTCTGATCCATCAACAGAACTGAGAAAGTTTTAATCCTGAACATTGTTTAAAGCACTTGAATGAACACTTTCCAAGCTGGCTACTAAAAATATGCCTTTTTTTTTCTTCTTTCTATTAAACCACTCTGCTTGTGACGTTATTTTTTGATATAGGAGGAAAATCCTGTTGTCAAAATGAGGCTGAGGGTTCCCTTTTCCTTACTATGTCACAGGATCCTTATTTAATTATTCCAAAAAAGAAGATTTTTTCAAAGCCCTCCTCATAAACAAACTTATCCCGGCCATATCTCTATTATAATCTGTAATTGGACATGATACAGCAATAAACTTGGTATTGCTGTTAGTCTTTCAGCTGCCCCTTTGAGGGGTCGCCACAGCGGACCAACTGATCCACACAAGAACTTTGTACAGGTTTTAAACCGGATGCCCAACTGATGAAACCCTCCCATTTTATCTAGGCTTGGGACCAGCAGTGCATTCAGTGGCTGGGCTTAGGGCACTGGCTGGGAATCGAACCTTGGCCTTCTGCATGGCAGGCAAAAAACCTACCCAAAATGCAACTTAATCCCTGATTTGATGTGAAATGTATGATATAAGACACTTTTTATATATGCCCTGCCATGTACACTGGTCCAAAAGATCCTGTGGTCTAGCACATTTCATATTTGAGTTGAACCATTTAACCAGCTTAACATCTTAACTACCTAAGCATATGTATATTAATGTTCCACTACGTGGCTCCATGGCTCTGGATGGTGGAGCCCAGCTGGGCACTAAGCCACTCACATCTGGCACCATCTGA
Organism: Clarias laeviceps; assembly: GCA_030014305.1. Lineage (NCBI taxonomy): Eukaryota > Metazoa > Chordata > Actinopteri > Siluriformes > Clariidae > Clarias > Clarias laeviceps. The sequence continues at coordinate 19,652,590 of JAQMYJ010000015.1, read as the reverse complement.
CCCTCCTGTCCAATTATAAAATTGTTTCCGAGCTTTCACAAATGCACTGCAGTGGGATAAGGCCCTGCCCACAGAGACGCTCTAGATTTAGACAAGCTGTTTGTTTTATAAAATGAACTTTGAGCAGCTCCTATTTTCTCTGTGGGAACATGCTGATGTGAACATCTCTGCTCACTATGAGGGTACTGAGCACAGGGTAATGAATAACCCTAGGAAAAATAGTCCCTCAGGAATTCTCCAGACTTGCCCCGGTTGAACGTCGGATTCCCTTTTTGGATTTCCTGTTGTTGTACAATACTGTCCTCCTGGCAGGAAAAAGGAAAGGTTTCAGTTGTCGTAGACATGCTCTCTTCTGTAAACAGGCCATGAAATCTCCAATGTCTTATGAGCACTAACACCCTTTTGGTTCTAATTCATATGGTTGATACTATCTTCTTGGCAGCAATGCCTGCCTGTATGTTTCACAAGGACGTTTTAGAGATTGTAGCCTTGACAACCTTTTACCCAAACAGTTTGTAGAGTGTTTGGAAATAGTTAGAAAGCTTACTGAATAAGAAATTGAGCTTGAGCTTAACATTTTGACTTTTGGCTCACTTTAAACCATTTTTAGTGATGCTGGAGAACCTTGGAGAAGGGTCCATATAGGGTGATTTAAAAAAGCTGGTCAAAGCAGCACATAAAAGGGAGCAGAGACAGCGGGAGGAAAAATCATTTAGGGGTAATGATGTCACTTATTTAGGAATTGTTTGCATTCTTTAGACATGCCCGAGGTTCATGCTCGATCTCAACTTAATCTTGCTTATCTGTTACATTAAAAACATCTGAGAAACACTAACACTTACATTAACAAAACCTATGAAATATTGTATGTACTGTTTTTGCGTTTTCTTTTTCCCTCTTGCGTGTGTGTATTGTCTTGTTAGCAACATTTAGTAATCAATAGTAAATTTGATACCAGTTTTTGTTTGACGATTTACATTTGATTTTGCGCTTTAAATTTCATCTCACGCTTGTCATAACCAAAAATACAACATGACAGCTTTTTGTGTAATTTCCGAAGTCCCACATCTAAGCAATCCACTTTAAATTTCCCCGAAAAAGTATAACATCACACCGGGACTTTTGATTATGCAGAATAACAGAACACAGTTATAAGAGTAAAAGTGTGACTTATCTCAGTGTTTCTCTAATGCTTGGATACCATCAAGATGCAAAGTTTTCTCAGTACGCCTGAGCCATGATCGGACTGCCTGATTGACATTTGAAACGCTGGCCTCACAGGAACTCCTTTAATGGCCCAAACATGCAGAAGTGGCTTGAAGCGAGGTCAGGACTGTACGGGGGATGTTGCAGTAACTCCCAGTCGAGTTCCTGTAATGTCAAAACGTTTGCACAATTCATATTTTTTACTGCAGCTAAGGGTCTCATCACCGTAATGAGCTTGATGTTTTTTGTAAATGCCTATTGGTTTTATACCTTTATTTGTGAGAAAGTACTGCTTTGACTTGAACGCCCCTCATGTAATAAGCAAGACTGTTTATTCTGATATTGTTTGTCATGCTCATAGGCTTTGTGTGAGTCATATGACAATCTTTTTTCTAATGTCAATCCTGTTTTGCCTTCTCCAAGCCAAATACAGGGAGGATTTCAAGCTCATCATCGACAGAATAGCTGTGTTTAAATCTGAGAACGTGAGTAAGACATTTCAGCCTGTTTATCAACCATTAATGCCATCAGTACCATTAGTGAAATTTTATTCTTTAATTAGTGCACCCATGGAATTGATGCATGATAAGATTATATTACTTCTTCTACTTGCCTTTGTGAAAAACTGAGCATTGTGTGTTTTTATGGTTTATTACCGAAGGGGGGAAATCATAAATTTTCTAATGTGCTGCCAAGTCCTACACCATGCCTGTCTAGAACTGGACTACAAAATGCAAACAATGCAATATAAATCAAAATACTGTATAACAAGCTAATTATTAGGGATGGGTCAATCACCAGGAATCACTTGATACGATATTATCATGATAGATAGGTGCTGATTCGCTTTGTAGTTTTATACAAAATTTTATAAATATCCTGATTCTATATTTAAAAAAAATCAGATTTTGTTACAATTCTGAACAAAATACATAATAAAAAATAATTTTTTCCTACCACACAGGATGCTGTGCTGCCTGACAATGTGTGTATAGTTTAGAGCACCACCTGTAGGATTATATAGGAAGGGCAACATTTTACCATCCCAAATGTAAATAAACATAAATTTTAAATGAATTTTAAAAATCGATTTTTAAGTCATGTATGTATACACAAAAGAATCATGATGTGTAACTGAATAGATTTTCCCCCATCTCTACTAATTATGCACAATAATACAGACTATTAAATAAAGAAAATAGAACGGTCTTTGGATCTCTGGGCGAGGCGACTTCATGGATCCAGAGACCTAATTCTCTTCTGAAATGGTCTCGCATCATGTTTAAACCGTCGACCAAAAGGCAGAAAAAGTCTTCCACTATGTTCTGTCCTCACATATACATTTTGAGTCTGAACAGCATTGCCAGCTGTTTTTATTTGAAAGTAGTTTACTGAAAAATTTGGTAAATTATTCACCAATCACAGTTGCGTACCAACTAGTAGCAGATGCAGAATGTGGTGTGCATGCAGGAACTCACACCAGGGCATTTCAGCCTATATGGTGTTAAACTGGTGTGGGTGGAGCCTGGCATCATATTGGTACATTCAAAACAAACAATTGTTTTAAGCTGTACAGCTCCAGCGTTCAAATTGTGACAGAAACAAGCATTTAATCCAGTGGCAATGTTGTCTTAAACCTCTCATATAAGATGTACATGTAAAGAAAAGTGGAAAGATTAGGCTATTTATATAACCATTGGTATTATATATAGGCAGTCATGGTGACTCTACTTTAGAGAAATCGTCTGAAAAGACGCTAGATTTGTCGCTAGTCGTTATTTGGAAACCAAAGTCCAAAATTTGGAAACGCGTTAAATCTTGTGACAAAGTCAATAAGTTGGCAATTACTATTATTACAGTTATATAAGAGTTTTTAGGCTGCTTTGTGCTTCACAGCACTTTTGCCACTTACAAATCTTTTATATTCCTGATTCTGAAAAGATTATCTAGCATCCATTTAAAATATTGTCTGGTAAAAATAGTTTCTATCAACAGACAGGTTTTATGTGCCAGATTTCTTTAACCTTGCCTGCCAAATATCTGTGGATAAAAATGAATCAAACCCTGGTACATAATGTGCTTGTCGTTGATGTCTGTGTTCGTGATTTGTCCACCTGTGTTGGTCTTAAAAATGAAAAAATTAGCAAATATAGTACTTGCATTTGCATTCTTCACATACTTTTGAAGCAAAGACAAGAGCTTTGTATACCAGCAGGTACCTCACTTCCTTTTTGCAAATATCAGTTGATGGTTGTAAGCTCTCTCACTCACTCACTCATCGTCTATACCGCTTAATCCTGTATACAGGGTCGCAGGGGGAAGTATATCCCAGGAGATTTAGGGCACGAGGCGGGGTACACCCTGGACGGGGTGCCAGTCAATCACAGGGCACACGCACATACAACACACACTCACACGCTCATTCACACACTACGGGCAATTTGGGAAAGGCAATTAGTCTAACCTGCAGGGAGAAAACCGGAGTACACGGGCACTGTTTATTTAATTTAATTTAGCTGGTTAATTTAATAAATTTTTGGTTGGTTGATTAAATTAAATTAATCAACAGTTTTTGATTCCGAACTGATTCACACTTTTTAAATTGTTGAGGTAAACGTACTGTACAAACATTAAGTGGTGTGAAATCGTCTAAACCATAGCATTTCCATAAACTACAAACCGCTCACATTTTTTGCAAATACGTACGTACATATTGTGAGAGAATCTCTTCTTCATCTTCTTCTATTTCTTCAGAGTTTATGGGTGGTTGGTGCCTTACCGCTACCCGCTGGTGTGGAGTGTGGAGCAGACGATTTGCAAAAAAGATTATCACTTTGTACGAGAAATGACATTTAAACAATTAACAACTCACGTATTTATTTGATACTTTAAATAGTTTAAAGAAATGTAGCTGCTTGAGGTAAACCTATGTGCTACTGAATCTACTCACATAGAAAATTTCAGTCCGCAAAAATCCTGTCTATCTAATCCCTATCTAATCCCTATCTAATCGTCTACCTGTGTTTCACAGCTCCAATCCTTAAAAAAGCAACGCTGGAAGTTATGTGAAATCAGATCCAATACGAATTTAGTTCAGCCACATATTTACTCTGATACATGATATGTGTTTAGTGTGTTCCTATTTTAAGCTACCTGTGTTCCTTTCAGCCTGGTGAAGACTTGTTTTTCTCAGCTATACCAGCTCTAGTAGACCATTTTCAGGTGCATATTTTAGTTAGGCTAGTTTATTTATTCAAACCCAGGAAATAAGCAACTGTAAGGTTGACCTTGATCATGTCTCTAATCTGTTTCTTTCTCAGGGAGAGAAGTACCTTATCCTGAAGAAGAAATACAGGCAGCTCATGCAGGACCGTGAATCCGTGCCTTCGGTTTCAGAACCGAAACCGAAGATAAAACCGAACCTAGTCGAATGGTGTGCAGGACCCACCATTACTGTCACAGATGTGCAAGAGCCAGACGAGAAGGAGGATGTGAGTACATAATGAGCTGTGAACCTTCTGCTAGGGTTAAAATGACGCCCGAAAATCAAAAACTGGCTTTTAAAACGGGTGCTGAAATCTGATTCGCTGAGCCATGTTTAAGTTCGTTGTACAGTATTTTATATACATACTGACTACTGTGAAGAAGTCTTGAGCCCCTCCTCATTTCATCATATTTTGCTTCCAAATTTGTTCCTCTCGAATTTCTCATGTATCATTCAAGCATTAAAAGCTAAAATGTAACTTAAAGCATGAACCAGTGAGAAACATGTACAGATGATGACAGATGATCAGGCCGGTGATTAATATACTGGTGATGCTGAATGCTGAGTGGTTGGAACAGACGAGAGGGGAAATGAGGTTGCTGCTGAGTTCGTTACATAAACAACTAGGCACTGAGCACTTTGCAGCCTAATACAGGTAAATATTTGTACAACCTTAAATTTAATTTTATTTCATTTCATTTAATATGAAAGAGGGAATTAGGGGTGGCTCAAGACTTTTGAACATTACCGTTTGCACACCTGTGACCATAACTGAATTCTGTATGATGACCAATTATACGTCACACTTAAACCATTCTTTTGTCTGTAGAGTGTCCTAGTCATTGCCTGTTATGTTGCTTAGCAACCTAGGCGTACTGTAAACAGACTCTATTATTTGGCACAAGAATGTGAATGTATTCATTATAAATGAAATAATTTATTGGATGTCAGATTTTATCGTATTGTTTTTGTCACCAGTGTATATTCGGCTTTGAAGTCTGTCCCTGATAAAATCATATTAATGGATGACCTTATTTCTTTATTCCAGTCTTTATTTGAGTCCAGTGCTGAAAAATCTACATTAGTAAAACAAGGGCTAGTTTTTGATTTGACAAAATCATGCACCTATTTAAAATGGTAATGTTTGTTTTTTTTCTCATGAATATTACTGATGTATATCAAATACACTGACTGAAGGATTTAAATGATCTGGTTAAGCATTTAGGCTACACCGCATTACACATGACTGTAATTGTGTCTGATAGTATTCCTGTGCGACTGCGTCAAAGCTCAGTGAACAGGAAATTTCCATTTCCATATGATTCAATACATGCGGAATTCTCTGTTTAACTAATTTCAATTCAGGTATTCTCTGCTGCATGTCCTGTTTGCTTCTGAGCGTTTGCTCACCTGGACACCGACAAGAGAGGTTCTGTTAGACTGACAGATCTTTTGCAGTCTGGTTATCTTTCTTTTTGTGAGGAAAGCAGATTAGATGTCAGGCCAGGTGGAGAGAAATTGGTATTGTGGTTGTTTATTATCATAAATCACCCAGCCTTACGTTCTGTGCTTTCAGTTCTGGAGGCCAATTTATTGTTTTCCTTTGCTCCAATCATATCTAATTATCAGGCATCTCTGTATAAAGTGTACTGTTTTTTATGTCAGTGCTTTAAGTTAAACCTTTATTCATCAAATATACAGTGCTATGAAAAAGAATTGCCCCTTTCAGATTTTTTTTTTTTGCTTATTTGTCACATTTAAATGATTGAGATCATCAAACAGATGATAATATTAAATAATAAATAAATGATGATTTCATTCATTAGTGGAAAAAATAAGCTGTGAAAATGTATTTGCCAGACCTGTTGAGTCAAGAAATCAATTAAATGTCTGACTAAGTGAAGTACACTAAAAGATCTTAAAAAGCAATGCTGCGATCCAAAGAAATTCAAGAACAGATAAGAAACAAAGTACTTGTCATGTATCAGTCTGTGAAGGGTTACAAAGCCATTTCTAACGCTTTGGTACTCCAGCGAATGGACATTATCCACAAATGAAGAACACTTGGAACAGTGGTGAACCTACCCAGGAGTTGCCGGAAAGAACATCATACAAACAGTCAAACATGGTGGTGGTAGTGTGATGGTCTGGGGCTGGACGATTTGCCATAATTGATGCAACTATGGAATCTGCGCTCTACCAGAAAATCCTAAAGGACGTCTGGCTATCAGTTCCTAACCTCAAGCTCAAGAGCACTTGTGTTATGCAACAGAACAATTATCTAAAACACACCAGCAAGTCCACCTCTGAATGTCTCAAAGAAAAATAAAGGGTTTGAAATGATGGTTACATTTCTGCTCATCGAAATTCCATCTTGACATATCCAAGCTTGGGGGCTAGAGACAGATTGCTGAATCAGCCACGATACAGTGCCGCCGGAGCAGACAGAGTTAAGGGCCCACAATGGGGGAGCCTGGTGGAGCTGGGGCATGAACTAATGACCTTCTGATCAGTAACCCTGAGCCTTACGCTGCTCAGCTACCACAGCCCCAGTGCTAGCGCTCTCCTCACTCTGTAAGGAAAACGGATGCCGTAATGGTGAGGCGTGTGGTGTAACTGGTCCAGGGAATGACGTCACTTTAAAAGCTTGATCAGCAAATTCTGTGACATTACCCAAGCAGCAGGCATGAGTTGCTTCATGTTTGTCAGAGAAAGCTTTGCACTGATTGGTGTTGTTCCCTAGTTTTGCAATGATCATTACAATCAATTTTAACATAATTTGCTTGTATTAACTATTCAGGAAGCTTCTCTGTAACTCGACGGTGAGAGAAAGGAGGCAAATCAACAGGACATGAGCTGCTCGCTTGATGTTGAAATGTCTCTCAAAAAAGTTTCTGAGACGTGAACAAATCAATCAGTGTTTCATTTAGTTTACTTTTATTTAGCCTACAATTGATCGTAATACAAAGCCTGCTCCACGTCAGACCTTTCGGGATCATGCAGCTCTGCATCATGATGTTTTTTTACACTGTACAGACACCAGTGGTTTAAGAAATTAGCAAGATCACCTGCTTTGGCTGTGTGACTTCAAATAGGATATGCTCCCAAATAATTCAGTTCACTTTGGGTTTGTTTCGAATCCGGATTATGCCACAGAGCTCATGAGGGCAAGAATCCCCATGGTTTCATGGTCTGAAGCTCTCTGTTACGTTCTCTCTGGACTTTCTGAGCAATTCTAACCAATTGTGGTTGTGTATGATGCTGCATGAGCAACAGTTTGAAAAAACATGCTATGGCTGGCTGCTCTCGTGTTGCTTGGAGGAAGCACGTGCTAGCTTTCGCCCTTGCTGGTTTGCAGCTGTGGTGTGAAATAGAGGATGGGTAGCTAGAGTAAAGTGAGCAGTCTGACTGACTGATAATAATAATTTGAGGTCAACATTCATATACTGATCCAAGGAACATTGTTATAGAGTAGAAAACTCTTATTGATTGCTTATTTACTAGATGTTAGTATCTACAGTATATCTATTAAGATCAGGCAGTAAAGTAAAATATTAAGGGGTCACCAGATGAACATTGTGTTTGCTTTGTGTCTCTTGTTACATTTTAACAGTCGCTGTCTCTAACGGCTGTGCCACATTTCCTAAGTGTGAATTTCCTTCCTGGAAATGCTGCGTCAGCGCCTTTCTTTCAGCCCGGGTGTGAATTGGACATGAGACGCAAGATATAATGCGTCACTTCAGCACAAACGTCTCACGGCAAAGCAAATGGACCTAACGTGATGAGAAAGAGATGCCTGGATTGACATGGTGAACGTGCATGATGGTTGCTTGAGCCAGGTGCTGATGGACATGACCCGGGCAACAGTTTGTGGTTTGTGAGGTTTAACTGTGCTGTACAGCAGGCCGGTTGTCACAGATTACAGCTCATACTGTTTCCTGTTTACTGTTGCAGATAATATACAGCAGCTGTACAGGCAGTGTGTTGTGAATGTTCTCGCAAAAAAACAAAACAAAAAAACCCCGACACGAATCAAAACAAAGACGTGTTAAATATTAATTCACGCTCTTTTTCACAAATATCACAAGTGAGGCTTATGGTTAGGTGAATCTGTGAAGACAAAGGATGGTGTGTACGACTCTCAACATTATTTTTTCCTCTATTTATAATTAATATTTAGGTGACAGTTGCCTCGGGCTCAGAGGAGAACCCAGAACTTCTGTCTGAGGAGAATCCTGAACACACAGAGGCAGAAGATGATCTGGAAAAGGACTCAGGGTCAAAGGTTAGTGGAAGGCACATGATGGAGCATATTTTGTTTTTACAGATGTACAAATGACCAAAAATATTTTTCTGCGCTTTTATGTGATGCTGGATTTGGCCACCAGAGGGCGACAGAATAACGAATCTTGAATAACAGCATGAAAAGGTTTTTGCATTTGCAAGTGAATGATGCTGTCTGTTGTTGTGTAAAAATGCACCATGCTCTACGTCATTAGAGAGAGAATAATCATCTTTCTTCTCCCACAATTCAAATGTATATCAGTTATGGGCAAGGCGTTCCTGTTTTTTTTTTTTTTTAATGTTTCTGGTTCATTTAATTATTCACTAATACTAAGAAACCAGTCATTTAATTTGATTACAAAATCGGGTCATACATTACAAAAACTAAACACTTATCAAATCACAACGAACAAAGTTTGGATACATTTTCAAGGCTAGCTTTAAAATGACTAAATCTAAAACTAATAACAGTAATAATTGTAAAAAAAGAAATATTAAAATAATTAAGATGCAAAAATGCTACCTAAAATAATCTAATGAGTAATATGGATCAGCCTGAACGTACCCTTCATGAGGCTGATTTGAAACTGAATGTAATCTTTGTTCCTGCTTTCTAACTTCAGTGTCTTGCTTGACTGTAAATCAGGGTGTGTGTGTAGTTTTAGAACCTTTTTTTTTTTTTTTTTTCCGCGAATATGATAATTTAGTAAACTTTCTGTGGAATCAAAAGACCATTCGGCTGTTTAGAAAAATCCATTTGGGTTTGGACATCATGTTTCACACCACATGTTTATTTCTTAACAAAGTTCAAGCTCTTACAGTGAGTTTCCACGGCAGCGCTTGTTTGCTTTCGGGCTTAGAAACCTGGATCAGAGGACACGTGTGAATGCTCAGACCGTGACAGTTAGTAATTGATGTAGTTACCTGTCGCACTTCTAGTTCTCGACTTTCCCTCCCGGTGGAAAAGGCATGTGGCTCGACGGCTGTTTAAGCTGTTAAGTGCGGCGCCGTTTACAGTGGACAGTTTGGACAGTTAGCACAGAGCACATGAAAGAAAGTGTGTGTTTGCTCTCTGTCTGGCTGACCGCAGCTCCCCCGCCCCTCAGAACAATTAGCAATCAGTTGTGTTCTGAAGTCAGCAAACGGCTCCATTTTCCTCTCTCACGAACACGTTGACTGACACGTCGGTCGGTTCACATGTAGCCAGACTGGCCCTCAAAGCGCTGGCCTCTTGTGAGCACGATTTCAAAATACCCAACGCGAGCAATTTAGCTTTCAGTGAGGCAAATTGTTGGGGTTTTGACCGCATGCCTGAAGGTGGAAACTTGTCCTTCCTCTGCTTTCTCTCCTCTCTTCTGGGTGTGTTAGGTTTAACATCATTTGCAAAATTTGACTTTTGTTTGTTTCATCCTGTAGCACTACCCCGAAACTTGTTTACTGTAACGTTCACTCTATGACCAGAAGCCATATTTCATTTCCTCTTTTGTGACGTCTGTTTTTTTTTTTCCTTTGTTTTTTTTTTCTGGTGTGTATTGATGTCTACGAGACGTCTGCAGTGTTTGCGACAAACTTAAGAGTCTCACACATCACCGCTTGATTAAACAGCATGATGGTGGTGGAAAATTCTTTTAGTAACACATAGCACTAATGAGAAAGAGAACACTTGCTCCACACAGACACACACTCACCTATTACAGTGGTGGGTTTATTGTGTATTGGAGAAGAATAACAGATCAAAAAAATTGAGACTTGCTTGTTTTTTGTGTTAGAAATAACTTACCAGCCCTTACCGTCTCAATCTCTCTCTCTCTCTCTCTCAATCTTCTCTTATCATTTTCCAGTCAGAATCTGAGCAGGACGAGGAATCTACGGGTAGTGTCGGCTCCGCAGCTGTGGCTGTAAGTGTCATTTAAAAAAAAAAGTAATCATAATAAAATAATCTTCTTATTTCTTTTCCATTACCAGGGCATATATTCGTAACAATTGTATATTATATAACCTGCATAAGTATTGTACTCTCTCATATCTTCTGCACTGTGGCTGTGAGTTTATGTCTGACTCTTGCAAAGCACTCACACTAAAGACTCCTTCAATAAATGTTAAATAAATTCTTAAATAAATTCTCCTCACAAACAAGTAAATGCATTATATCATTTGCTGTACATTTTTCATTAATCAATAATATATTCCTGCTTTTTTATTATTATTATTTTTTAACTTTTTCTTATATTACCTTATATTAGCAATGAACTGTTCCTATGGAATCAGTAATATATTAGAAACAATAATATTTTAATAATATTCAGTTAAATGCTATTAATAATAATTTCAACCACATTAAATATATAAATTATTATAGAACCCCTGACAAAACAGAACATTTTTTACATTTTAATATCACCTCCTTTGAAATTATACTTAAAAAAAATATTTATACATTGTTTGCTGTATTACTTTTTCAAAGCATTAATATATCTGTTTATAAGTTATAAGGTAAACCGCTTAAAAGTTTGGGATCACTTGCAAATTTCTTTGTTTTTGTTTAGGGATTTATTTTCTAGATTCTACAACAATACTGAGGATTTAAAAACTATGAAATAACACACAACACATATGGAATTAGGTAATTATGTAACAACAAAAACAACAACAACAGTTATTTGTTATTTTAAGACACAGAGGTCAGCCTTTCTGATATAGTTCTTCCAAGAACATTATTGTCAAGTGTCAAAACTCATCAAGCCACCATGATGAAATTGGCTCACATGAAGACCAAAACTTACCTCTGCTCCAAATAAGAAGTAAATTTATGATGGCTTTACAGAGCATGAGTAGCAGACACATCTCAATATCAACTGTTATCATCAAAGGAGATTATTGCATATTTTGGACGCCTTCACCATAAAAATCAGGAATGACCAGGGAGTTAGAAAGTGTCCGCAAACTTTTGAGCGGTAGTGTATATGATAAAAACTTTATTGTTAACCACATGTTAACCTCTGTGTTGTTATAAAATTAACATTAACATTAGCACACAGATTGGTTTCTTCAATGTTCAGTGGTTAATGCAAACACAATGACAGTCTCCGCTGATGAGGTGTGCTGTTGTACTCAAGTACTCACTAATGACTGGATCTCTTGATGGTACCGTGACTCACTATTCGGTCTGTACTTCCTCAATTTGACGCAGGGCGCATCTGAATAAACAAAATCTACGACCGGAAGTCAGAGTTGGCAAGCGTAAACAGTTCTGATAACGGTCTAGAGTCACAGGACCCACTCAGTCTAATAGGTGCTGATTGTAGACCTGTTTCTGTTTGTACATCTATGACTCTGAGGTCTAGAATCTGTCCAAAAGTTGTTTCTTTTTGTAATATTTTCAAAATATCATGTCACAATCTACCTAAATAACAATATTGCACTGCCGTATCACTCAGCTCTATTCAGAGGACATATGTTTAATTTCATATCTTGATGCATTTGATGGATAAGTCTATCATAGCCCTTAAAACTCATTTTAGCAATTATTTGTTTTGCTGTTTTTTTTAAATAAACATATATACAGTTGAATTCAGGATTGTACAGTATAGAGTGAAATATCCTTTTTTTTCAGCACAAAAATAGGCAATATAGTGAACTTCCCCAAACACGACTGAGCGAAAATTTGGAAACTGGGTCACAAAGGCAAAGAAATAACACAATATAATAATGTGCTGATTTTATGAGTTATACATTTTTGCAACTTTATTTCCATATTCTGGTAGTGGTAAAAATTTACCCTTTAAAAAAGTAATGATAACTTTGGTTTGACCCGACATATCCGAAAACCCAAATACACAATTGAAGTCTGAACCCTCCCTGTTAACACACTGCAGAAAAGCTTCTATATAAACACACACATATATATATTATAATTTTATCGTCATTGACCTATGCTGAGTTGCCGGCACGTATCTGTGCCGCTTGATTTTTAAGGGATTTATTAAATCAGAACTGAGGTGGATATCAGTACATTACAGCAAGTTTTGCTTCTTATACATTTTCCTGCTCTTCACACCGACTTAAGTTGTGAACAAACAAGTTTGTCACCCTGAATGCATAAGTAGTCAGGGCCAAATTCCACAAATACATTCCAAAGTTCAGCTGAGACTCATATGAAGCGTCTTGAGGCACATATGAGGCACATTGAGATAAATCAATGAGATAAATTTGGTATATCTTTCAAAGTTCCGGTGTGTTTATAGTTCCATATGGCCGGTTCCGGGGAACCAAAAGAGTTAAATTTGTACTGAATACGCAGTTATTTTGAAAGACACCAAATCAATGTAGCTCAGCGTGTCTGCAGTAGCTTCATAAGAGTCTCAGCTGAACTTTGGAAAGCATTTTTGCACAGAACCAGGGTTGTGGAATTTGGCCCCGACTGCTTACATTGTACTTCACGGTTGGTGTGTAGACCAGGAACACTTATAATGACCAAGACCGATTGTAATCTAAGTCTGTAGTCTGTAATCTGTAATCTGATACCACATGTTCCTCAATTTTAATTCAAGACAGACTTGAAGAAACACGAACTATCCATTTAAACACCATCTTTTTTGTCTTTTTCTATTTCGCATGGCCTCATACAAAACAACATTTAAAAAAAAAGTCTGACTCCAACTATGAAGTTTGTGTGCAACATCTGTAACCTGACAAGTGTTACAATTAATGAAATCACCACAAACAACAACAACAACAACCTTTTCACTTGGTTCAGCAGGGTCCCCTCACTAACAGCAACACAGTGATGTTATTGTAGCTGTTTACCTGAGTGTGTTCATGTCGTTCTTGTCTTTCACCACAGCTGGATCCTATTGAGAAAGAGTGGATCTACTCCGCAGCATGTGCCAGACTCCCTCATCTCACCCAGCTTCTCAAACAGGATGCCTCTCTGGCCAACAAAAAAGTAAACATTTTGAATTTTACCACCTTATACAAACGTGTAATCAAATTCAACCTGAGACCTTTTTAAAAGACCTGATGTTAATTTTTTTGTATGTATGGGTGTGTTTGTATGTTCACCTGAAACCAGGATTTTACATCAGTAAGTTCCTACTCTTCTAATTTCTTTTTTTTTTTTGGTTTGGTTTGTTTTACCAGTTAAACTTTGTTTGCAGTTATAACTGTTTGTTAATAATATGCTTTTCTTTTTTATTTCTTCTTCTCATTTTTCCCTCTGGGTGGTGATTAAAACCTTTAGGGGGTGAGTACCAGCACATTTACATTTAATCTCTATTCTCACTGAACTTGCACATATCATTTCTGATCTCTTATGGTGATGTCTCTTCCCACAAACTCTGTGATGCAACGCAACTTCTTTGCTCATTCCCAAGTGCAGAGTGTAGGAACGCAAAAAAAGTGGTGGTGGTGGTGGTGGTGAGGGGGTTTTCTGTCCCAGGCTTACATTTCAAAGGCCTACTATCAAAAGGATTATGAAAGATGGCTTTTTAGCTCCTGCACCCTCAAAACAAGCTCAAATCCTTTCATTTGTCTCTTCTCCCTCCCTTGCATGTGCGCTTAAGAGCTTTGCAGTAGTGTTTGTTGTCCCTCCCTGGCCCGGAGTTCTCACAATGTCCCGGCTTGGACCACCTTCTAAGAGCCACTAAGCCTCTCCCTTCCCCACCCGGACAAGATACAACAGCACGCATTGAAGTACAGGGGATTTTAGGTGCCACCTCAAAGACTTCAGCCACTTAAAGATAATCTGAAAGTAATAGCGCAGGCTAGGATTAATTGGGGAACAATGGCGAGTCTGACCTCGGGTGGCTTTGATGCCCTTCCTCCTTCTATTCCCTGCCTGCCATGCCAGCCTGGTCAAGCCACGCAAGGAAATCCATCACTTTTTTATTAAGGTGGCCAAGTGCCAGAAGTGCCAAGGTTCATTTAAAAAATATCCTAATTTTGTCGTTACGAATTGCTGCTTTCCTTAAGTGACTGTTAAGGTTTTATCAGAGCTTAGCCGCTGCTTGAGAGGGATGCTCTTTACGTGAGCGTTTGTTTCTTCGGCTTAGCTCCTTGATGCACCCGAAGTGGTTAAGCGTTGCCTTGAGCTTGTGCTGAAGAACGCAGTGGCAGGTAACCCGACACGAGCGTTATCTGCGTTTTCCTTTCACATGCTCGAAGCTCCATGTCGGGACTGGTGGACCAGTGGGGGGGCTGGAATTCCAGCTGTGCCTATCGCAGGCTGACCTGAAAAATAAACGGCAGCGTAAACATTCTTCGCCTTTTAGCATTGCAGGCTGGACCTGTCCTTCAACGAGTGCAAGATAGATAACGCGTGAATGAAAAGCCACCTGTACCCATCCCTTTTATCTATGTCTATCTGTCTTTCTTTCTCCCTCTCTATGTCTTCCCTCCATGTCCTGTGTACCATCACGGCCCCTCCCTGTCTTCCCGGACCGACTCTTCCTTCCTCTAGTTTGTAAGTATATAATTTTCTCATCTCCTCCCTTTTAAAAGGCGGCGTGAATATGTGTGGCAGTGCCTCCTTTTGTGTCCCTTGTTAATAGTCCCCCTAGAACAGGACATGGATGTTGTATTTTATTCAGTGTGGCCAGAAGGGCACCCCGCAGGGCCTAGACAGGAAGTTGAGCTATAAGTATAGGAGACGCCACATCCTGTAGGCCATCGTCCGTCACACCCCGCCCCCAGCGACCTGTCGGGCTGTCGCTCAAAGGCCAAGATGACCAATCCGTCTCGAGAGTGTGACAGCGAAGACAATGGGTCCGTAGATAGAAGAGCCAGACTCCATTTATCACAATCTGTCACAAGGGCCGAGCTTAGAGGAGGGGCTGAGGGTTGTCCCACTGTAGCGGGACACATACAGTGGAATATAGATGAGAAAAAAACAGTAACAGCAGCTGCTTTCTCAAGATGTTAATGTAGCATTATTTCTTTAGCAAAAGATTTAATATAAGAGCAAAACTAAATGATACAAGTGTGTTAATTCGCATCCAAAACGTTCTTCATGATGTCAGACTAAGTTTACCTATTTTATTTACATCCTTTTGATTAAAAACAATCATTTCTTTCCTAAGGTAAATATAGTCAGTCCTGCTGTACAAACCTTTTTAACCATTAAACAAATGAAAGCGTGTGTACAGGTGATTATCGTACATATGTCTGCTTTCTAGTTTGTGCTATTTTAGCCTGAGTGTTTTGTCAAACATCAGGTTTGTGCGTGTGGAATCCATCATTTCTGTTCTCAGAGCTTGTCCATTATTGTAGCTTGAGCTTGTGTTTGTGTGTGTGTGGTGGCCCTGTGTCTTCTTGATGGGCTTGTCAGTGGGCTGATGCCTGGGTGGGTCCTCCATCACAGGGTCATACCAACATCATCAATCTTACGTTGGGTGACAGGCCCCAGCTTCCCCCGCAGTGGGCACACTGGTTTGTTGTTTTGTAATTAGGCTGCCATTAGATGGCAGGAACCCGTCTTCTCCACGCACAGCTGGGCCCCTCCTCCAGTGACCAATGGGAGCCCATGGCCGTGTCCATTTTCTGGCATTGTGGGAGCTGTGGAGTGTGGAGCAGCCAGGAAAAGCAAACCGAGCATAGCTCATGCGTTAAAGCTCAGGTCATGTTGCCTAGGGATCGTATGATTCCCAGAAAGCCTTGTTAAGGATTAGAGCTGTGATCTTTACTAAAGGAGGAATTAACAAGCCACTTAATTAAATCTTGTATCACAATTCTATTGAAATCTTAAATTAAAAGTTGGTTATTAATCTTCTGATTTTCTGCCAGGTTTATCATAGGTTCATATGAAAGCACTCATCCTAACATATATATACATTACATATACATAACATATATACATATATATATGTATGTGGGACATACATGCCTCTATATAATAGGTTTATAAGTCATTAGAACAAAAATAACATTTAAATGTTGTTTTTGTTCTAACGACTTATAAACCTATTATATAGAGGCATGTATGCCCCACATATTCTAATACTAAAAGATTAAAAATATTGTTTTGCAATCGTCAGACAACAGCACAAAGCTGCATTTTTTTCTGGCTTAATTTCAAGAGTACTTACTTAAATAATTGTTTATTGGCAATAGAGTATAAGACAGGAATTGCATTTGTTGGCATCATACCACTATAGTGTTTAATTTTGTATCCACTTCCCAGAAAAGGGTGCATGTTAACTAGGGATGGGAATCACCAGGAATCACTTGATACGATATTATCATGATATCTTGGTGCCTATTCTATAAGCATCACAATACACGATACGCAAACAATGGATTGTTTGGTGTGTTGTATTTTTACATGACGTCCTAGTCACAATTACTTGGGCATCCGCCATAAAATGGCAGATGTGCTGGCATTTGGTCCCCGCGGGCATGGATGAGCCTTGAGAGCCCTTGATCTTGCTGGCGTGAGAGTTAAGAGCTATTGTAAGAGTTGACTTCTATCAAGTAGTATCATAATATCCCACAATGCACTGCAACATTCAGGGTTCAGATTGATGTACACTAGCATGTACAGGAAACCTTGGTGTAAATTAAGTCATAGCTAGTGGCAGTTTGAGTCTGCATAACGTAACCAGCTTTTTGGTAATCGGTAAAGATCACTGGGTTACAGATAGTTTTCCTCTACGTCAGTGGTTCTCAGAATGGGGGAAGCATAGCAGAGTGGTGGAAACCACAACCCTTCATCAAAAGAAAAGTGTTTGCTGAGTTTTTATAGTTATTGGCTTGAATGGGTTTATTCTGACCCTCAGATTAGAATATGTAAAATATGTTCTTTCAGGGGAAAGTTCAAGAATTAAAAGGTTATGTATTTCATTTATCAATAAATGAAAAATGTTATTGTGTAATTTTAATAAGCAATAGGTTTGGGGTTTGTAGAATTAATTCTGAAGTCTAATGGGTTCCTGGCTGCGAAGAGTTTGGAATGCGATGTTTTATAGGACATATCTGATTAGAAATTGGTTCATAACTGTACCTTGTACCTACGTACAGTACTGCAGATGTGAAATGTGAAACTGAGTGCTGCCTGTGTTTTTCAGACCGCTCTGCACTGGGCTGCCAAACACGGAAAAGAGGACATGGCTGTTGCAATGGCTGACGCAGGAGCCGACGTCAACACCAAAGCTGTAAGTTCTACTCAGCAGCCCGTTTCACGTAGACCCATCTTTGTTTATTTGTCTTTTTCAGCATGTATCTGCCAATATCGTAGGCCTAAATTATTATCCTCATGCTTTATTAATTAAATAACAAATATGTATGTTCTGTCTTTTTTTTCCCCATTGCAGCATGTAAGTAACTGCCCCCATTTGCCCTCTGTTCGTACGAGAAATCGGTAAGGTACAGTGACGCCGTTCTCACATGCCTGCCTGGTTTCCAAGCTTCTGACATAACTCCTCTCAAAAGGAAAGCACCAACTCCAGCTGTACAAATGAACGCAGGCTCTGCTTCACAGCGCATGTTCATAAATCAAACTGTGTCATGTTAATCACTTCCCTTAAACAATGTCCTCATGTATTCCAATAGCTGGGCCCTGAGAGGAGCAATTGCACTGAATTACCAGGCAATTATCATGCTGTCATTAGGGTCTGTTGCTGTAACCCTACCTAATTTGTGTCCTCTCACCCTCTGATTTTTTTTCCTACTCTGTCTCTCTGTCTTTGGCTCTTTTCCTGATTCTCCCCTGATTTATGCGTGTTGGATGGATTTTCGGCTTGGGATGCACCAGGGTGTAAGTGTTTCGCTTGTTTTTGTTCATCTGATTAAGACCTGTATTCTACACCTTTCTAAAGAGACTGAAACGTTTCTGGTTACAGGGATACACACCTTTACACATTGCTGCACTACATGGCCATTTGCATATATTTAGTCTACTCACCCAAAAATACGGTAAGCCTCAGCTCTCAGAATTACTGTCATTGTTTTATGGACTAGTGATTTAATGTGATGTTATACGGTAACTTTAAAATCCTTAAAGGAATACCGCAATGTTTTTCAGGCTAATCAAGAGTACACTACATGTGTAGAATATGCGTGATTACCACAGACACGAATATGGTCATGTTTCTTGAGAAAGAATAAAGGTTTACTCCAAACTCATATAATGGAAGCCTAAGGGGAGGCGTCAAATATTTACCTACAGAGCTAACAATATTGTCTTACGAGAAAAGTGAGTAAACAAGAGAAAGTCTTAGCAAAGATATACTTGTTTGTCCTGTATGTATGTAGTTTTATGCAACTTTTGCTGAAGAGAAAGCTATAAATCTCACACATAACTCTTTTTAATTTAATTATTAAATGTCCAAACCACAATGGGGTGTGCTTTTACAGAAAAAAAACAACAGGATGGTTTGATGTAGAGCGATCAGTAGCAGAACATCAATTATTCCTCTTATACTACAGCAGTTGCAAATGATTTAATATTTTCCTCTATTAAGCATCAATGTCTAATACATTTATATTACTTTAGCATTTTTTTATGTTACAGAACATCTGTGAAACCAGTTACAGGACGCCACCCTCACTTCTTTCTCTATCCTGAAATCCTTTGTGCTTATACTTTCCCAGATCTAAAACTATCTGACTGTCCACTAGTGACTTTCCAAAAATGAACATAAATAAACATCTTTTCACTGTATCACTCAGAGACATTTAAACACATTTTAAAATATATTTATCATTCTTATCATATCATTTATCACACTGTTATACAATTTCCTATGAATTAGTGGTTAATTGGTAACCCCAAACTAAAACACATTTCCTGTTATACAGTAGCACTTCTGTCCTCATATCACGCAGTTATAAAAGGGATTTATTATAGTCGCATTATTATACAGTACCACCCTTTCAGCACAAGTTCTCTTTTACCTCTGGTTCCTCTTACGTTTTCTTTCTCATGTCATCTCAGGTCGTTGTTCCTTGCCATCATGTTGGAGATTAAAATTAAGAAATAGGAGCAAATGTTTGACCTCAACAGACTGCAAGGTGCCTAAAGATAGAATAAAAAAAAAACTGTGACAACTTCAGCAGCAATCTCATTTCCCTCTCGTCTGTTCCTTCCACTCAATATTCAGCATCACCAGTCTACTAATCACTGGCCTGATCATCTGTCATCATCTGCACATGTTTCTCACTGGTTTCTCACATGAATTAAGATGTTTTTTTTTAATGCTTAAAAGATTGATAGGTTACTGTGTGGCATAACAAATAAAAACATTCCTCTGAAACTGGTCAGGTACAGACTGGACTAAAAATGAGAGACAAAAACTTGCCATAAATGAGGGCTAGAAAAGTCCTTCAGGAAGTCAGGAGAACTATTTCTTAAGACTGCATTAAAAATAAAAGAAGTCTGGAAGCAAAATATGAAGAAACAAGGGGTGGCTCAAGGCTACTGCACACGGCTACAACGTATATAATTGTTTTATATCCTGAATTTGTTCAGAACTGATTTATAAAAATCATGTTTATTGTTAAAAGTGCTTTATGAATAATATTGAATAGAACTAATAGAGAATTGATCAAATAATAAAAAGAATGCATTAAAACTAAACAGTAACTGAATTTAATGCAATTTTGTTGTCAAAGAAAAATTTATTAAAACCTTATGATCAAACATAAATAACAATTTAATATTTCAATATCTTTTAATTTGTTAATAATTTTATTGAGGATTTTTTTATTTAATGTGTTAAAAAATTATGCTCTAAAAGCTTCCATTAGGATTTTGTTATAAACCAGTGTTTTCCTTTGTGTAGGTCAGAATGTCTGTCTGTGGCAATCTCACATACATTATAATTAAAGAAAAATGAATAAAATTGATACTACTACAGTACTACTACTACTACTACTAATAATAATAATGAAATGTTTACTTTGTGCTCTGTGTTCAGGTGCTAAGGAAAATGTGCGGGACTACAGTGGTCACTTGGCATCCCATTACCTGAATATACAGAAAGCAGAGGAGAGCAGTGATCTGAGTGAGTTAATCCCAGTCATACAGAATTTCTCAGTGTCTTTAATTATGTAAAGAGCTTTGTTTATGTATCGTGCTTGTTTTTCGAACAGTGATGGTAAATCCTCTGTTCTGATTGGTCAGGAGGTGTTGATAATTTTTCTATAACAGCACCTATAACTTGTTCTCATACTGTCCATTTTTTACAAGGGGTGTTCAAGTCAAACTGGGACTTTTGATTGTGCAAAGTAACAGAACACAGTTATGAGAGTAAAAATTTACTTTTTTTCTCTATATAATTCCCTGCTACACTAATGCACTTATCCCAGCGTTACACTAGTATTCAGATACCATCAAGGTACAAAGGTACGCTGGAGCCATGATCGAACTGCCTGCTTCATGTCTACGCTGGCCTCCCAGGAACTCCTTTAATTGCCCAAAACATGATTATGTGTCCATTTTCCAGCATCCTTGTCAGTTTTCAAGGATTATGCTTCCCACTTGCTGAAAGCTGACTGGAAATATGCATTGGAGCTAGGATCGCCTTTCATGGACGTACGCCATTCTTTAAAACGTTTCCCTATTCTTTAAAAAGTCTCATCACCATACTGTGCTTGAAATCTTTTGTAAATGGTTTTACAAATTAATTTATGAGAAATCTCATCAAGTCCCAGTTTGACTTGAACACCCCTTATATAATCACAACCTACAAAGGAAAATTGGAAAACAGATGCCATATACATTGTTAGAATAAATGTAGCTTTAAATTAATGCGTAATATGACTTAATAATAATAAATAATATTCATACTTTTTAATAATAATAAATTAAAGTCATCAGTAAATTGCTGTAAAAGGAAAAAAACATTTCAGGATTGCAGTGTGACAGTATATCATGTCACGCATTATTACTTATTAAAAATTATTCACTGTTTTATTGTGCTTTTTTATATTGTGCTTATTTATTCTTTTAATGTAATAGTTCCCTTAAATAATAGAAAACATTATGCTAGTTGATTTATTGATTTATTCTTTTTTTTTTATTTGTATCAAAACATAATCATACAATTAGACAAAATGTACTTTTACTGCAGATAGAAAGTATTAATATATAAATTAAATTTAAATATAAAATAAAAAGCACACTAAAGCCAAACTGAGCTGCTTTCAGAATTACGGGGGTGGGGATGTGAAACCCTGTGATTCGCACATCATCACTAATATAAGTTGCTGGTTTTGAGTAGTTTATTTTTCGTTCTGAAGATGCCGGATACCACAGCCCAGCGCAGGTGACCGAACGCCGCAACAGGAAATTAACATCTCTGTTTCACTCGCGGAAGAAATGGGGTTCTGCTGAAGACCTGGCGCCCATCCAAGAGGAGAGGAACGTCCCGCACCAGCTCATCGTCCCTGCCTTTAGACCCAGAAAGTTCTCCCGCTGAACTCTCGCCACAACCAGTACAATTAGTCCTTTTTACTGTGTAAACATTGGTGGAGATGGTGTTTGGTTTTTACACACAAATATGATATATTTTTTAATTAGCATTCGTATTCAAATATATTGTTTGATTTATATTGTGCTTTTTTTCTTTTAAGGTCATACTGGCTGCTAAAAATATTTAGGCCATTAAAAAAAAATTCTGTTAATGAAAAAAAATATACAGAAGTGTCAATGCTGCTACATGCTTTCTAAGACTAACGAACCACATTTTGCTGTTTTTTTAAGCATTACATGACTATTTTTACATTTATTTTATTTTGGATACTTCAGTTTATTTGCCCTTACCGGTAAATAGTGTTCATATAACAGTGATATCTCATTTAACTTGACACAAATTTGCGCCATAGCTATTTTTTATGATTAGAATATCGCCAGAAAGATGACCACTTCATTTGTGCCTTATGCTGTAAGTGTAAAATTTGTTGGCTTTTTTTTTGTAGTGCTTACAAATGTTGCAGTGCATATTTTTCAAATTGACATGAATAAAAAGTCTAATTTTTCATACTCATGTGTGCTTGGGCGTTTTGTCTACATTGGCTCAGGTTTGTGCTGATTGTTAAGCTGTCATTGTCGATAATCAGCGCACTTCTCCTTAATGACCAGGTTAAACACACTCTTGCCAAGTTCTTGATTAAACATATTTTAGAATAAAATTAATTCACTAAATTATGAACAGTTATTCAAATAATAAAGAAAGCAAACATTCACTATTAAAGAAATGTCAAGAAAAGACTACACAGTGTCAGTTAAAGAATTACTTGGGTTTTGAGTGCTTTCTCTTTCCCAGTCAATTCCTGATCACTTACAATAATAATAATAAATGCCGTTCTCCATCTTTTCATCCCACTCATGGTTGATCCTAACAAGATTACACCCGATCAGATCTCCCATTCTGGTCCCTGTACGGCTTCCCTCCTTCTCCTCAGCTAATCGGCAAGACAGAAAAGACCTTTTTTTCCTCTTTTCTTTTCAACCTGCCTTTGATTCACCTCAACCGCTCGGCTTTGAGCTCCCCAGATGGAGTAAATATGGGCCCTGTTGGCCCTCCATAAGGCTTGAGCCCTTAATTCCAGCTTAGCCGCTAAAAAGGGCAGCACTTGCTTTTGCGGCTTGGAGGTATCAGAGGGCTGAGAGGGTGGACATGCGAGTGGTTTTTGGAGCCTCGTTTTCTGACATGGGGGGGTGGGGTGTTGGGAGGATAAGAAGGACTTGCTGTAATAGATACTTATCTGACTGCCCTGCAGCCCTCAAACAAAATCGCCCCTCTGAAGAGATTAGGACCCAGGGAGGCCACATTAGCTCTAATCCTGTGCTTTGAGGGGCCTAGAACACCCCCCTCGAGCCTTTTACACCCAAACTCTTTCTGTTGTAGCTTGTATCTGACCTGTGTGTAAGGGGATCCTGTGGCTGCACACGAAGGGGGTCAGAGTGTATATGTGTATGTATGTGCTCAGAGGAAAGGTGTGTGTGTGTGGTGGTGGTGGTGGGGGGGGGCGGTTATTGGTTGTAGTCAAATGCACAGAGAGGTCCACACTGCTGTGTGTAACTGACTCCTAGCTCTCTGAAGAGATTAGGCGGTACATTGTTGGTTTGGTTGCTCATTTCCATCTGAGGGCTGCTCCCTACTGATGCACTCCTGGCCTGCTATTGTACCAGGGAAGGGAGGGGGTGAAACCGAGGGCCTGAGGCCTCCAGCTTCCTTGTAGCCTTTGTTTTACAAATAGCCTGAAATGTAGATGTCACATCACAGATGCTTTACAAGCACCCCAGGTATTGATTGTGAGCGCTAGGTGGGAGAAAACGGCTGCATAAATGTACATTTGGCAATCTCAATCCCAAGATACTTGCGGGTCAGTCTTCAGTGTCACATGCACTACACTATGGAATCCATTACCAAAATCTGTTACTGTCAAATATTGTAGCATTGACGTAATATTGATTGAAATTAGGAATTTATAGAACTTCATTTAGTCATTTTAGAATGCCACATTCAGCATGATGCCCTATTTTGACAGCTGCATATACATATACATACATATGCCAGGATGTTTTGACACACCAAATATACAGTATTTATTTGCTATATGTAAAACTTTTATGTTCCATTTCAATTTATTCTCTATAAAACATTAAAGGAACATCATTTATGGAAAATTGTTGCTCAGTGCCAGGTTTGATTCTCAGCTGTGCCATGTGACATTCTTGGCTGCTGTGATGAAACAGGTGATCTTGTTGTGACTAGGGGAAAAAAAAAGAAGATATTTATCAGGCTAACATGGTAACACTCCAGGACATGTAGCTGCCTGTTGTAGGGGTGTGAAAAGACACACTTCATCCTGTCAGACTGGATTTCTGTCATGTGATAGAAAAGAGATCCAGAATATAACAAATTCTAGAGGACCAAATCAGGGGGGAAAAAAAGGTTAAGCAAAGATTTCACATTTTAACAACTTGGTTAGGATAAAGTTAGACGTAGGATCAGGTTCAGTGTTCGTAATGTTTCAAAATGAAATGGAACAAAATTTAAACACGATTGTTTTTTTTTTTCGTTGTAATTATACAATTAAGATAATTGAATTCAAATGATTATTTAGTATGTACATAACAAGACACAGTATGATATGGCAGTGAAATGCTTAATATTTTTTAATTACCAGATAAAAAACGTTTTAAACTAAGAATAAAGTTTGCAACGAAAAATAATAATGTAAAAGTGTATACATATAAAAACAAGTGCTCCTGGCTATGCTATATTTCATACCTTTTTAATTATAGTTTGGTATTTCTTCACATTTCTTCTAAAGTCATCAGTATTAATGCTTGTACACACATTGGTCCCAAGCATTTGATCAAACATGACTGATAATTAGATAAAATAATAATAATAATAATTGAGAATAAACCAAAAAGACATGAATTTGTCTTTCAAAAAGACATTTAAGACTTTTAAATTTGAAGTGTAAATATTAACACATGGCGCATTAGATTTTTTTTCATATTCCAAATAGTAATCAGGCATATGAAGCTGTAAATAAATACATTTAATAAAGTATTTTGTGGTAATCAGGCACATTAGGGAATACTGACCTATCCTAATCTAACACACACACACACACCCTCACGCATACACCAGGGACTTTGCATGAGTCAGGCCCACAGTGTTTGTCACAGGCTAACGAATGCCACCTGTCACTCACCCCACGCAGGGGCCGTCAATCAAATCACACCCAGGAGAGAAAGCAGGGGGCAGGACCTGCTCGATCTTCTAACAAAGCCATCCTCCCATTGGTGGTTCGCTTACAGTGCCACTACTCTGTTAGAAGGAGTGATGGAGTAGGGCTGATAAGAGAAATGACAAAAGATGGGCTGGAGGTGGAGGGGGAGAATTGATAGCGGAGAGGTGGGACAGCATTGATAACATTCACGCTATGCTAACAGGCCTCCATTTGGGACTGAGGTCTCTGTAAATCCTGTTAGTGCTTCCAGTGGAGAATA
Organism: Clarias laeviceps; assembly: GCA_030014305.1. Lineage (NCBI taxonomy): Eukaryota > Metazoa > Chordata > Actinopteri > Siluriformes > Clariidae > Clarias > Clarias laeviceps. The sequence continues at coordinate 19,626,869 of JAQMYJ010000015.1, read as the reverse complement.
GGAGGGGGCTGAAGAGAAATACAGTAGTTTTCAAATTTGATCTAATCGATTAGATTCTTAAAGTTAAATTTCTTACCAATGACTTGATGAAAACAGTTTCCCAGTGAAACAGTACACAATAAGCACTGGTTTAAATAATAATGACACGGAAAATACACCTTTATTGTCTTAAATCACTACATACTATCTTTAAACCTGTAAATGCTGCATAGCAAAATTATACATATTTGTTTATTGTTCTGTTCAGCTGCTGTATGTTTTCCAAGAAAATCAGTTTTAAGAATGAACAAAAAATACCTTAACAATTCATGACGGTGCCATGGATTTCCATATAGGCAAATAATATAAGAGATCCACAAGTCAAAACAGGAATTGTGATGATTTTTTTTAAATATAACTTAAATATAAACTGATAAAACTGACATTTACAGAAGAACAGTATGGTAATGAGATGCTTAACCTCAGTGAAACAAATAGTTTAAAGAAAGCTGTTCATCCATGAATGCCATGGTGGCATGGAGCACACTGCAGTCATTCCCTCATTCTTCTTCTTTTTTTTTTTTGCAGGACAATGCATGACCTCAATGCCCAACGCACCACTTTCACATTACAGAAACTTGACTGGGATTTATTCCTACAACCCACGCACATTCCTGACCTCGCTATAAGCCATTTTCAAATGTTTGGGACATTATGGGAGTTCCTGGGAGGCCAGCGTTTGAGAAGTGAAGTGGGTACTGAAAAACTCTCTTGATGGTAGCCAAGCATTAGTTACAATTTCAAATCATGCTCATATATGATTTGCAAAATGCACTCATTGATTCGAGGCTATATACAGCATATTGCAGTGTTGTATATGAGCCTGCAAAACAGCTGGCATAAGGGGAAGAACCACAAAAGGGGGGAAAAAGAAAAAAAATTGAAAATTTGATCTTGTCAAGAAACCCTTTGACCTGATATCAAATCAAGCTCACACTATGCATTCAGCATTAAACTTTGAGTGTGTTTCACAGGATTAAGTATTTCCTCAACAGCAATCATGGAACTAGCTCGGAAAGAAAAACTAACATGGACAAGGTGTTAAGTGTTAAATGCTTTCTGTGGATTCCCTTCAAGCTTTTGTTAGCTGATCTTATTCAGTCCAAGACTATAGTCTATCCTAATGACATGCTCCAGCCTTTTGTTATCTCAGTGGTATGCAGGGGCCACTAAATGAAGTCACACCTTTTGGCCACTATCATTATCTGCTCATTAGGCCATACATACTGTGGTCTGTTCTTCTCAATTTGACTTGGCAAGGTCATTCTTTTTCAAGTAGGCTGTTTTGAATAGAAGTACAAATGGCAGGCCTCATCAAATTGTTTATTTTATCAAAGATAACTGGTTTAACGAGGTTTACGTAGAGATTTATTACTTATTTTATTAATGCCATAATAATAATTTGATGTTCCTTGGATAGTTGTATAACGCAGTGAAAAAGACATGGTCAGTCTCTTTCTCACAAAAGATGATTGGTTGTAAATAAAATCTGGAGATTTTTCTTGTCAGTTTCTAAACAAAAAGAAATGTGGCATGTAAAATAAATAAATAAATTCATTAAATGTTAGATGTCACTGTGAATAGTGTACATGTTTCTTTTCTACACTCTTTGCAAACGAGTAACATCCTTTAGGCAAACTGTGTTAACTTGACCTGTTGAAGCTTGAGTAACACCTGCATTGTGTGCAATCAGAGAAAGGAGGAAGAAAAGATAGCAGAGCCATGTGTGATGTCCACTATGGTCGTTGCCCTGAGCTGTTTGTAGTATAATCCCTGATCTTTGCTCAGGCCATTGTACACACTGCTCAAATTTGCTTATGAACATCGTTAATCTCACTCTGTTTTTAAAGGATATTTTAAATCTCATTAATATAGTTGGGTTTTAGACTGATATTAAAGAGAAGTAATGAAGTAATGTGTATGATCTAAAAAGTATCAAAATATTGTTTTTTTACACGGAATGTTATTTTCCTGGAATGAAAAGCATTTTTTGTTTTCATATTTCAGAATCTGTAGAGGTATAGCCTATATGTCCTGACTACACAAACTTTATTTGAATCGCTCGCGCACTTTATGCGAGCAGAATGCTGAGTTCTTTACAATTTTCCCGGTGAAACGTGCGTGTGAAATGTGAGCCAGTATATTTGGGCTTGTTTGCTGTGCTTTTCTCCGCAGGGGTTTGAGGCAGTGCTATTCGCATGGATGTTTAGGAATTCTAATCTTATCTGCGCCGCTTGAACAATGCTGCATTAGCATCTGTTCTGCTGTCATTATCATATACATTAGTCAACACCTGTTTCACTTAGACCGATTTAATTACAACAACCGAAACGGTGCACTTTGAACGAAAACAACACCTCGTCTCATCAAAGCACCTCTGCTCACTGCATCCAGTATAGTTTTCTCATTATGAGCAACCATGCAAACTACATTTTTTGCAACATTTACCTAAAACCTTCCTCACAACAACAACAACATAAAAAAAGAATGATAAATCCATTTATTTACACTTTTTACACAAGGGTGAATAATATTAAAAGGGTACACCAAATAGTAATAATGTTGTATCTTCACTTGTATCCGTGATTTTCGTCTCCTTTTTTAAAATATTTTTTTTATTATTAAAAAAAAGTATATATATACACAGTATATATAAAATCAGTTGTAATATAATTACAGCTAATTAACTAAAGTAAAATATATCACTTAAAATTAATTATGACAAGATAATATTACAAGTATAAATTATGTAATCTTGAGTACCATCCCATCCACAAAAACAGGAAAGTAAATTGTATTTTTGGATATAGTTGAATTGTTTGACTGACTACTGACTGTAAACAACACCACCACCACCAACAACAACAATAACAACAACAACAATAATAATAATAATCAAATAATTGATAATAGCAGGGTGGCTATTTTGGAAATTTTGTTAAGATGAACGGGCAAAGAAAACACGAAAAATGGCACAAAAAAATCACCAAAATATATAAAATGGATAAATCATTTTTCTCATTTTTATTGGTATTGATGGTCATGTTTAGACAGGTTTATTCCCCTGCTGTTAAAGCGTTCCGTTTACAAGTTTACGACTCTGCTTTAGTGCCAGCTTGTTACAAGGTGTGAGACTCTCCATGACACAGTGTTGTTAATCAAATTCCCATTAATAATCCTGCTCAGACACAAAGATGAAACAATCTCAGCATGATTCAGAAGGGAAAAAGTTTATTCTAAGCTAATGTGCCGGATTTGTAGGCCTAGTGCTATAATAAAATTTATATTATATATAAATTAGCCTCAAGGCAAAACTCCATATATTATTTAAAAGTTTATACATATTATTTACTTATTACATATTTATTTCTAGCCTAACCATATTTATTTCGAGCATAAACCCTGCACAATGTATGGTTACAATATACATGTTTAATATTTACATTTAAATTTGTAATGCACTGACCACTATCATTACTTAAATGGTATCCTGCAAGAGAGCCTTATCTCCAATAACGTGAATTTCAAATGAGGCATTACTGTTTATCTCTGGCACAATGCAGATCGCAGGACCCAGATAAGTACCGTGTGTTTAATGGCTTTTTAGAGGCCGTTAAAAGGAACAGCGGAATTCTCCTTTGTAGGGATTTCAGTCCTAGTGAAAGCTCACGGGATTTTGGAGCACAACTGTCAGTCATGTCAGTAAGCCCCGCCCCCTGGTGTCGCGCCTTCTATAAAAGCGGTCTGGTGCGCTCAGAGAGCGATCACTCCAACTCCAATGCTCAGGTTTTAAGGATGCCTGCTTCTCCAAACGGATTTGCTCACTATTTTGTGGACAGAAGCGTCTCCATGTCTGCTGGATATCAGATTCTGGGCTGTACGCCGGGGGTCCAGCAGCCTCCTCCTCCTCACCTTGCTGCCATGGCCGGGATGCCCGTGCCTTTTTCAGGAATACCGGGATACACTTTCATTCCGTTCCCACATTCTGGACACATGTCACACATGGTAAGTTTTAACACTGAAGTTGGAACTGTACACAGTGAATTTCCTAATTTTTTATTTCCTAGACACGTGTGCAAGTGTGATTTAGAATTCATTTGACTGAAGTAATATGTTATTGTGGCTCGTATGGTTTTTACGCACAGTACAAATGAACAATGCAAAGATTTACTTAAAAACTTACTTAAGGTTATTTAAAAAAAAAATTACACCACTGAACTGATGTATTATCTGTTTTTCCCAGGGGAGCTCATACGACTTGAAATCCGCATCCCCTTATCACCAGGCTCTGCTGAGCCGCGGCAGTGCGTATTTCTCCCCGTACAGACCGGTGGTGGCGGATGAGCCCGGACGCGTGGCCAAAGTGGCGAGCAGGGAAAGCACCGGCGCGCTGAAAGCCTGGCTCAGCGAGCACCTGAAAAACCCTTACCCCACCAAGGGCGAGAAGATCATGCTGGCCATCGTCACCAAGATGAGCCTGACGCAGGTGTCCACCTGGTTCGCCAACGCGCGCCGTCGCCTCAAGAAGGAGAACCGGGTCAGCTGGGCATCTAAAGCCAAGAGCGATGAAGATGAGGAAGCTGATGAGAGCGAGGGAGAAGAAGAAGACGATGATGATGATGGCTCCTTGCAGAAAGATCGATGCTCGGATGACGAGGTTGACATCGATCCTCAGAGTGTTGATGTTGATGTTGAGGAGCAGGAGAGCGCGTCCCCGCGCCCGGGTGACGCGCGCCTAACGGAAGAACTCGAGCGCACCAGGGTCCAGGAACAGGGTGACACATCCGGCACCGCAGCAGTTACGAGCGGAAGCAGCGAGGCTGGGTGCGAATCGGCGAGTAAGGAGTGTAAAGTAAGTGCAAATGGACAGAAACCGAAAATCTGGTCTCTAGCAGAAACAGCCACTTCCGAATCTCCAGTAAAGAAAAGCAACGAGCATTGCCAAGATTTTAGCAAATGGTGGGCAAACTGGGCGTCCAGGAACAGCTACTTGCCTCCAAACTACTCTGCACACTTCCTTCAACAGAGTTAGTTAACCTGTTAATGCAACTCATGCAATGCAGATGTTTGCACTTTTGAACTGTTACACTGCTACACCCCAAGAGCTGAACTCTGTGCTGAACTTTTTATATCTATTTTTTGGACCCTTTAGTCCTGAAGTTTACAGTCAAGTGATGCCTGGTTTTAAACCAAACGAGCTTGAGATTCTTGTAAATAAATTGTAAATTTTATTTTGTTGTACACAATGTAAATTATAAAATGCCTTTACATGACTATGATTCATTATTTTTGCTAAAATAAAACATCTGGAATTGAAACATCTTGGTCACGTTTGAATGAAATGCATTTCGTAGAAAGTAAATAATAATAATAATAATAATAATAATATAGGATAACCATGTAATTTATAGTCTTATCCACAGGATGAATAAATAAAGCACAGATCTATGTATGCTTAAATAAAAAAGCAGATAAGAAAAAAAAATGAATTCAATATTGTTGTATAAACAGGATTTCAGGTCATCTGTAAAACACTGGGGGTGTTTTGGTGGGTGTTTTGCTTTCATGTTTTGTGGGAAAACACCACCATTAAGGGATTTGCATATCTAGCGTTGATCTGTTAAAACAATCCAGAGCAGTGAGGATTAAGAACACAAACTGTTTCGTCTTGCTGGGTGATAATTAAGACCATTATCTGCTTTAAATCTGCCAGGCTGGTGACAGACCCCCTCTCTTTTTGCCCCACTTTTTTTTTTAGACATTAAAGCTCATCAAAGAAGGAATCAAGTGGAATTTCCCAGGGCAAAAAAGATATTCCTGTAATGTATGTAGCTACCGCACAATACACACATGCAAGTTTTTTTGCAGATGCTTACAGTTTCTCGTTCTCTCAACATTTATAGAAATACTTAATATATTTATTAACATAGTTTATTAATAGCTACACTCCTAGAAATAAATGAACCAAACTTTGTTGATGAGGTGGAAATCATCAAAAGGGCATCAATGTAACATATCATTTGATCTTAATCCTTAAATTTGTAGTCATTTCTTGGAGACTGTAAAATAATAATAAAAATAAATACAAATAAATAAATACATATAGCTATATTGAACCCTATTATGTTTGAAAAAAAAAATTATTATTATTATTATTATTATTAGGTAAAATGTGCATACTAAAAGTAAAAATGAGGTACTCTAAGTGATCTACCTTGCACTACAATTCTTATATCTGAGAAAGTATGGTGCAAAATGAGATAAATAAATTGTGAATTAGCACGTAAAGTGCAAACAAAAATGTAAAAAAAAGTTACACTTAATATCAAAATACATTCTTATCCATTAAACTAAACGGATAATTTAATGTATTAGTTGCTTCAAAGGTGCCCTTTGGCACATATCACACACAACACACACAAACACATCAACAGGATTAAGTCACAGGCAAACCTTTTTTTTTTTTAATCTTGAAAGAAGGGGGTAAGGGAAGACCTCTGCAATGTTAGTTATTCAGGTCTCCATGTAAATTCAAAGCCCTGTGGCCTTCTAATCCAGGGATAATGAGAAAACTCCTGGGTGCTAAAAACAGAGTGGGTTTGAAATGTGCAGGCTCCCTTTGGCACTCGTGCATGGCAAAGACGCTGGGTTTGGTAATCCACCTGGTCCTGGTTTCTTACAGGTGGCCCAGATGAGATGTTATCCTAGTCTAAACATGACTGTCCGAGGACTGGGGCTTTAAAAGGTGGGAAAATAAAGGGAAATGTTTTCATTCTGTTCCCAAAATATAGGTTTACTTTATTCAATTTTTTATCATGCTTTGTTGACACTTTGTTGATCGTACAGTACATTAGAAGTTGTTTTGTATAAATGGATTATTTAATTTTATTTTAGCAAGCTTTCTAAATGTTAAAGAATCATTTATATCATCATTTGGAATGTTTAGTAGTACTAAATTTGTCATAGAATCATAAAGACATTTTTGCACTCATTTGAGGACAGTCCAACTACCGTGACTTGATCATGTCATCATCATTCACCTTCAGTATCCACTTTATCCTAATAAGTGTTGCAGTGGATTTATGAGGTTAAAGTAAACTTATATTTCACAGTAACACATTTTCTAATAATAAAATGCTTCCCTATAATCTAATTTTGTTTGCTTGCCAATCTTTATCTTCAGGAAACATTTTATCATGTTAAATGCTGGATTTAAGAGTGAGAGTCTAGAAATTCTTTGAAAGGAGTCAGTTCAAGGGCCTAATCTGAACTCAACAGTTTGACCAGTTGTGCACATATTTTATTTACTGACCCATCTACTAGAAATTATGCAGCAGAAATTTTAATATTTGGGGAATTCACAAGGTTTCACACAATTGGAGTACTGTAAATCCTGTATTTAATCTTAGCATTGAAATCAAGAGCAGCCATTAAAAAAACATGATGTAAATTTATTGATATGAGTTAAAAAACATATACAGTAATGTGAAAAAGTTTTTAGATGTTTTTAGCATTGTTTATCAGTAAAAAAATATTATTTTATTATTATTAGACCATTTCCTCCGCACAGAACATAATAGAAGCCATCAGGAAGTATGTGAAAAAAGCAGAAAAAATTGTGACAAAGTGTTTACAGATTTTTCAAAATGCTTAGAAAACCTGTATATCGGTTGATATTCTCATACGGGATGTAAACACTGGCCGGTTTAAACTGATATGAACTATATGAAACGTTTGAGGTCAAAGAGCTGTCATAACAAATATTGACTGTTTTGTTTATTGATTTACATTTCAACATAGTAGCATACATTAAGTATGCACTAAAGCAATTTTTAAAAACACATTGGCTTTACAGCATGCCTAAAATATATCCTGGGATACTTCAGGATAAACTTTAAGACAGATTCAGAAGTGCTCCTGTCTATTCCTACTCCTTCTGTGATGTTTAAGACAGCATATTTAGTAACACAGCATACAGTTTTGCAAGTAGACTGTGATTTTAAACAGCACTCTCATGTGGAGGAATCTTCCCCAGCACACAATGGTATTCTTCTATTCATCCATTCGTCTATACCACTTATCCTGTGTAGTGCTGCAGAGACACTGGGTATGTTCTCAAGTGTTAATGACTTGACCCACTGCACCAGAAAACACACACTCACACACGTAATTGAATAATCAGACAAATTTTTGATTATATAAGTATTATTAAAAAAAATACTTGTTTCATGCGAATACACTAAATAAGGAATTTATACAGAAATTAGAATGGCAGACATAAACCAAAATGTTTTTTTTTTTTTTTCATTTTACGTTACATGATCAAATATGTGCACAAATGTACAATATAAACATTCCATTACAAAGAGAACTGGGACATTACATGGTTAGGATAACAAAACAAAGAAACAAACAAATGAACAAAAAAGTAGTGCAATCCAAACCCTGGTCTGTACTTCAAATACAAACTGATTTAATCTCTCCAACTTCCAGTCATGATGTCATGCTAACACTCTTTAAAGTTGAAAATACTTGTATTATGTGTATACTAAATACAAAATCAGCAATTAGAAGCTGTATGTGTTTTGAACGGTGTTGCATGTTACACCACATTACACATGACTTACTTCACATATCAAGAGCAGCATGACAACTATTTCATTTCAAACAGCACTTGCTAACAGTGTTAATGCACACGAGGTTTGATGACAAATTTTAGTTTTTTGTACGACAGCATGAGTTCATTACAAATTGTCTGAAAATTCTTCTGGTCCTGTTTCAGTCTGAGAAAGGAGTGAAGATTTACTGTGGTCTTGGATGACAGGCATTCCATTTTCAGAGACGCCCGGGGTTAAGGGAATATCGAGTTTTAAAAGATCCTCAGTGTCCTCCTGTGGCTGATTTACAGGCTGCACAGGTTGTTCAACATCTGTGTCAATTTGAACAGCTTGATGGGTATTTTTTATGCACCAAGTTGGACAACCCTGTAACTGGATAAGAAATGCATATGAGTTAAAAAATGGCAGCATTTTAAATCTTTAAAAAATATTTTGAAAAATAGAAGTATACATCCGGATTATAAAAATATATCCGGATAAGTAAAAAAAAATTCGTACCTCTTGCACAAAGGATAGAGTTTCTGTTTTGCCTGTTTTTCAATGAAATAAGAGTTTTAATTTGAGTCACCAGTCTAGATTACTTTTTACATAAATTTAGATACATAGATACATAGAAAGAGTGTGTGTGTGGTACAGTCATATATGCATTACCTTTTCTATAGAGAACGTAGACTACAACTGCCAAAACCAGCAGCAAGAACACCAGCACAGTAACACTGATAGCTACGGCCGTGCCATTCCCCTTCACCTCCTCTATAGGAAGAGAAAAAATGTACATGTCAAAATTGCATTTAATAACATTATTTAATGTGTCTTAGCAACATATTTCCTAAAAATTCACATAATTAAAACCTCACATCTAAACTCACAATGTATTACTATTGCCTCAATTTGTCCAAATAGCATATTTATTAGTCCAGCAGAGCTTTAAGAGGAGCACAGCTCCTGTACCAAGACCATTGGTTACATCAGTGGTGATGGATGAATTACTTACACTAGACAGTTCAACTTAAAGTTCATTAGAGATACTGCAGCTGTGTGTTTGTGCCATTTTTAGAAGTATGACACATAATAAAGGAAGTGATACTAAATTAGGGACATCTCCAGGTCTGTTGTTTCCACCCATTTTTCATTTCCCCAAGTCTACACGACACCATTCTGGCCAGATGACTATGCATTGATTTATGGGTGACATGTGATTTGTCATATGACCTTAACAAACCAATTAAGGTATAATGAATATATCTGTACATACCACAGGTTCTGTCAGATATTAAAGAGCCTGGACCAACTTCTTTGAATCCTGAATTACATCTGTGAAAGGTATAGTGAGAATGTGAAAATATATCACAACAACTTTAGAGCCTAGTATTTTGTTAAAAAAAATGAAATGTCAATTTTATAATAGATTTGCACTGTTAAAATGTTTTGATAAAAAACACTCTAACTAGAGCTAAAAGAGGAACATAATAGTATAAATGAGATACAGTACATAATATACAAATATTAAGCAAATAATATTCTGTTAGAGATATGTAATATATAATTGTAAGAAATTGTAAACATACTTTGTCCAAGGTTTACAGGTTGAGGCTGACTCACTGTCAGAAAAAGTCCCATTAGCGCAGGATTCACACACTGTGTCTGAATTTCTGGTGGCTATAAGGACCAAAACATCAGCATAAAATCTCCTGTAACTTGTTTTTATAATTCCAACAAATTTCACTTGTTACTTGTGACAAAAATGACAATATTGAACATTTCTTCCTTAACAACTCTCGGTTTTGTATTATTTCACTAATTAAATGCTGGACTTTTTTGACACCATGTATTTTCACAGTTAAGTAATTAAAATGGTGCTTTAAGTCAAGTATACTACGAACTAAAATAATTCTATTTAATCACGCTTTACATGTCTCAATTATTACTGTTGCTGCAAGTACACTAAAGTCTGCTGCAGGTGCACTTCATCAAACTACTGTGCATTTTGAAGGTGTGTATCAACATGAAGTTATAATGTGTAATACGTAACAGCAGCATCTTATGTGAAGTACAAAGCCATGAAAATAATTATTTACTAATTTATTAATCTGACTAAAACAGGTCACAAAATAATTTTATAAAATGGATTACTTATTCAGACTATAACAACAAAATAGAAATAGAATAACAAAATACAATAATTATTATAAGGGCAGTTCCATGCAGCATTATGGATGTTAATCATATTGGTAAACAAAAAGCCTCATAGCATGGACAAGCAAGGTATAAAATGCAAAAATAACTCCATCAAAAAAAATTACTTCCTGAAAATATATAACATTTTATCAGTGTTATGAATGTGACATTAAATGGACAAATGTGTATGAGAGAATACAGACTTCCTACAAACTCTATGAATTTTGAAAACAACTACAGAAAGCATAATACACTACCAGTCAAAAGTCTGAACACACCTCTGTGGTCTTTCCTGGTATTTGTGACATTTTTGCATTGCATGCTTGAATAGTGAATTTGAAACAGTTTTAAAAAAGCCAACTAGGACATTATTAAATCAGTAATTATCGCTGACTTCTTTCTGGTCTTTTTAAGTTAATGTTCAGTCAACTTGTATGTAGTAACACAAGTAGCATGTTTGTTTTGGTGAGAACCCAATTAATTGCGCCTACTTTTTTTTTCTCATGGTAAGATGAATGGAATTGCCCTTGTAATTCAAGATGGCTCAGTCATATAACACACACCATATGTAAAGTACTTACCAGATTTACTAATTTTTTTGCCTGGTTTGCATACTGTGTTTTTTACACATGAAACACATTCTCTGTCAGCACAGTGATGGTCAGGCACACACATACATGAAGATAATTCAACAATGCTTTGTGTTGATTGTTGTAAATTGAGGTCTGTTCAAATGAAACGGAAATAGGTAAACAAAACATGAAGACATTTTTTTATTAAGAGCATCTGTATTAATATAATATTATAACAAACTAGAGACTGGGACATAGGCAGTGATTTTCACTGATCATTACTGCTTACAGATTGATAAAATTTGACATTGTAGACTCACTGGCATCGCAGTATGGTTGGCGTTTGCATTGAGAGTCCTTAGTGTATTCATTCTGATATTCCCCTTCTTTACAGGGTTCACACACTGGATCCTTACAGCTCGAGCCTAGGTTCATTCTTGTACCTTGTAGAAAGTAAAATTTAATAATCCCAAACATAAAAACAGACTTTTTTAAATTCACAATAGAGCAAATAATCTAAAAAATAGATCTTACCTGGTCTACACTTCTTGCAGCACTCATTATCCTTCTCATAATCTGTCTCCTTATCGCAGTACTGTGCACCAACAACAGACAAAACCTATAAAATATTGACACCAGTCAAGTATCAGGACAAACTTTTATATCATATATCAACATACACATATGAACAGTCTGACAGCAAAATAGACATAAAGCAACAAGTATTAGAAGCTGGTCGAAAATATATTGTGCATTGTTTCTTTGAGTCACAAGGATTTTAAGAAACAAATGCCAAAAATGTATATCAAAATTGTTTTGGTTATATCAGCATGAATTTTTGGATGATTTTGCAAAACATTATAACTTAAATCGCCACAGTTTTGTCCCAAAGAATCAATCAGCATCCAACAACAAACCAAGTTCAAACTTTGGTTGTGTTTCACGCCAGCAAACTAGAACAAATGTTAAGTTTTGTTGCGCACCAAACATTTTTAATTTCAAAATTTGTTCGAGGTCATGAGAAGGATTAAAAAAACAATATAAAAACATTTCGACTGAACAGCCTCTTATCATAGTAAAAGAATGTGATATGCAAGGTCCGATCGGGCATCAACAATCTGCATGTACATCTGTGATCCCATAAGTTCATAACAGACTTCAACAGGTGTAGCAAACACAAGAGCATCCCTCATGCACCATGTGTATCTCATGTCTCTTGCACATAAAGTGATCATGCCTCCTGAGTGTTGTAGCATCATCATCTCTATGCTACATTTATTAGTGAATCATGGCTAGCACATGCACCAAACCAGTGTTAAGAATTATGTAGTCGTTTTTTTAACAAAAATGTTGTGTTATAGACAACCATGTGTGCCTTTGGACAATAATTTGCTGAAAGTCTTGAAAATTGTGTTAATTTCATTTTGCTGTCAAACTGCTAGTATGCACTGGGGCAAAATGGTTTTCCTCCAAAACCAAAATTCAAGATAATACAAGAGAGTACCAGAGAGTAAAAGCACCGAGTACACTTCCAGCGTAATACCACAACAAGAATCATATACCTAACACACTATGCCTTAATCGTTGTTCAAAGTTAACTGTTGTTTTTATTTAAATAGATATTGCGTCCAATTTTTTTTGTGAAACACCCCCATAAAACCACAGATACACTTCCTCTTATGCCTAACAGGGACAGTCATGCTCATCTTTACTTCTCTATTCGATTCGCTTACAATACATTTTAATCACACTGATTTAAGATGCACTTGATCTCATAACAAGTTTTGTAATGATCAAAATAAAAGTTTAGAGTCATTAACTTTAAGAAAGTTCAATTTAGTATATGGTTGAGTATAAACATTCAGGCAGAGGCAACAAGGGTTTAAATTAAGATTAAGATTTATACCTTCAAAATACTTATCATGAATCTTTTAGGTGAGTGAAAGTTATTATAACAGGTAAAGAGGGGACTACATCTGAAATAGGATGTTTTATTAATGCATATGGGAGTGATGGTCAGGGGTCCACAAACCTTTGGCTATATAGTGCACAAACGGTGGTGTAAAACATGACATTAAGTGACCCTGATCCTACCTGAGTAACATGCCTCTACATGCTGAAGTAGGCTAAAACTAGAAGGTATGAATTACTAATTAAAATGTTGAAAAGACTTGTTGAGGCAAGTTTCACCAGCTTGGTGACATTATCTGGCTATACTTTGGACTACACAATTTAAGGAGATTACACTGGTATCTACCACATAAGTCCAGAAATACCAAAGACAGGTAGAACAACATAAGAATCATCTTTTAAGAATGGGGATGTTACAATAAAAGTTGGGCACTTAACTCACTTATTCTGAATTTCAGGAAAAAAGTGTGGAATTTAATGAGCATTCTTTGTCGCCTATGCTTATAATGTCCACAACCGTTAACGAAAGTAATTTTATGCAACAGCAATGTGAATATAATAGAATAAGAATAATAATCTATCATTGCTTCTGACATACTCTGCGGGTTGTTTTTTCAGGGACATTCCAGAAAAATCACCTTACACATATTTCTTATATATGTTACACACATACATACACACACAAACACCAATAAGCCATAACATTAACACCATTGCCAGGTGAACTGAACAACATCAATCACCAACTATACAATAAGGATCACGGTGGCCTGTGGGGACCAAAGTCCAACAGATCACCAGTTGTACAATTAACCAAAAAAAGTCAGCCTTGGCCATGGTGCACTGACCTGGCCGCCAATCTCACAGTCTGATCAAGAACCCACCGGACAAACAAGTGCAGTCCATAGAGGCTCCACCCCACAAACTACAACCTCAGAACACCCCCAGATGCCCTGCAGAGCCACACCCAAGGGGAACAATGGGAACTCAAAGCATTGGTAGATTTACAGTTAAAGATTTTAATGTTATGGCTTGCCACGCCCACTGAAAATGACGTAACGCTTTTATTCCCAATCTCTGCCTTAGTAGATCAGTGAAATACTGTAAGTTATATCCAGGGTAACATACGGAGGATCAACCTTTAAGCGTTGTACTTTATCAGCAGTATAATTTGTCAGTACTTTTCCCACCTCTGGTGCTTTATATTCGTAATGTCCGCAATATATATTATGGACTCACATGTACTGTAAAAGAGAAAAAAAAAGGAGCTGTGCAAACAGTAGTCTGCGGTGTCTCAACGGAAAGTCCCGAATATTCTTACAGAACTGATAACATCCAATCGCAAGGGTCTTTCTATCTCAATCTCTTTCTCAAATCAACATAACCCATAAATAGCATATTACCAGATTTCCATAGCATTAATAAACGTTATTGTGTCTAACTGAGGTGTAGCTTATAGATAATGTTTATTTAACGTCACGTTTATAAAACGAAACCGAAACTCAGTCAAGCAGAGGACGATTATTTTTTTTATTAACACCAATAAAACCCATATATATCATCTTCTGTACTATGTACGATAAATATAAGCAGTTGATGCTTAATAACAGCGCGCAGTTTATACAAATGAAATAAACAACCCATGAATACGGATATCGTATACTGCGCAATTTAAAACAACGAGGGGTGCCAATAATAATGCACAACATTAGAAACGTACTTACCAAAAAAACGATGACGCTTCGAAAATGCATTTTTTGCTCTTTAATGGTGAGTGAAAGCAGCTAAAGGTACTCTGAGGACACAACGAGCGGTTATGAAATAAAAGACTGTCAGTGTCTTTCAGTTGAGTTGTTTGCTGGGACACGCCCCCTTCGCGCGAGCTGAAGGGGATTTCTGCGCCCCTCCCTGTCGAGACCACGTGACTCTTTCCCCCAAAGCTCATCATTCCCAGAAAGCTTAGGTTATTTTCTTGTGTGGAGTTTGGCTGAGAAAATGTTAAACATTTTATTCCCATGTTTCTTTCCAGGTGAACATGTTACTCTCTGCGGAATTTCCACGAAGTGTTTGATCCTGCCCTTTCCCCAAAAACCAGCCAAATCTTTAAAACCACCTTTCTAATATTGTCTAATTCTCTCTTGTGCCACCAAAACAGTCTTAACCCAGCAAATCCTTTATTCTTAAATCCATCCATCCATCTAGGAACCTCTGTAGTCCAACGAGGGACCATGGAGGCCAACATTGATTTCCATTGTATTTATTCCCATGTTTACAACCATGGTGGGACTTCTGGTCAACATTCACACATGCTTTCACACTAGATTATTTGGGAACGCCAGTTAGCCTAATCTGCATGTCTTTGGACTGTGGGAGAAAACCAAAATACCCGGAGGAAAGCCAGCAAGCACGGGAAGAGCATGCAAACTCCATGCACACAGACACGACAAGGGAATTGAACCAGGATCGTAGAGTTGCAAGGGGACAGTGCTAACCACTAAGCTACCAAGCAGCTGAATTCTTTAATGCAAATCCTTAATTCCTGTATGTTGCATAGATCAGCCTGGTTTGTCCAGCACAGCTCCCAGATGCGCAATCTGGTTGAGATTTGCAAAATATAGAGGCTGAGTCAACACTTTGAACTCACTCACTCACTCTCACTTATTGTCTATACCAATTTATCCTGTATACAGGGTCGCGTGGGGCCTGGATCCTATTCCAGGAGATTTAAGGCACAAGGCGGGGTAAACCCTGGACGGGGTGCCAATTCATCGCAGGAGACACACACATACACATCACTATGGGACAATTTGGGAGTCTTTGGACAGGAACCGGAGGACCCTGTGAAAACCCACCAAGCATGGGGAGAACATGCATACTCCATACATACAGATATGAGGCTGGAATCAAACACGGACCCTGGAGGTGCGGGGCAACAGTTCTAACCATTAAGTCACCATACCGCCCCACTATGAACTCACTGTCACCTATTTCTGAACAAAGGCTGCTTAAAGAGGACATTCCTACTTGGGAATACCATTCCCATAAAGGGGTGTACTTGTTCTATAATATTATTTAGATTGGTTTTATGTGTCAAAATTACATAAATGCCTGGACCCAACATTTCACAACAGAACATTGTCCGGAGCATTCCACTGCCTCTGGCTTCCTTCCATAGTGCATCCTGGTGCTATCTTTTCACCATATAAGTAATGCAAATACAACAGTAGTTCATCAGACAAGACCACATTCTTCCATTGCTCAGTTCTGATGCTCGCATGTTTTTTTGGGTGTTTTTGTTGGTGGAAAGGTATCAGCATTGGCAACCTGACCTGCCATTTTGAAGATGTTTTTGACCAGTCACCTAGCCATTACAGTTTGGGCCTCTACAGTCCTTTTCAAACTTGCTCAGCTCCTTAAGCTTGTCTATTTGTCTTGCATCCAGCACAACTTTGAGAACTGCCTGTTAATTTGCTACCCAACACTGTACGTATATCTCATTCTATGACAGGTGCCACTGTAAAAAATATTGTCCAAAAAATCTACTTATTCTGGTATGACCAGCATTCCTGGTATTCCTCCAAATCCGCTGTCACTCTGACCTTACTGAAGGTGAACGAATGAATGAACAAATCATTTAGGACTTGCTCAGTATTTATGGTATAATAATTTTTACAGGTGGCATTGTGGAATTGTACATATTGCCCTATCAATCCTGAGCTAAGTTACTGTCTGTGTGGGGTTTTACTTGATCTTGCTGTTTCAACAAGTGGGATTCCTTTGATTATACTCTTAGGGAGTTTTCTCTTAACTCCCTACAACATGCTGATTGGTAGCTACTCTAAATATTTCCTAAGTTGAAATGACTGCATGAACGTGTGAATGCATGGTGACCCGATGCATGATGCATCCTGGTGCCTGTCTTACAAGTGTTTCTCTGGATGAGAATAAGGATAAGTCACTTACTGAAGATGAACGAATGAATGATTTAGGACAGGCACACTATTCACAGGTTTACCCCCTCCCAAAGAATGTGGACCAGCTTCTCTAAATTTGCCTTAGGTGTGCCCTATGCTGGACCCATTCTGCCTTATACCCAGTTTTCCAGGAATAGGATCTAGATCCACTGTGACCTTGTCCCAGATAAAGTGCTTAATGCAAAGGAATGAATGAACAACGTCATATCACTATTTTATCACCGTATTAGATAAGAAACTGGCTGTTTGAGCTTGAGCTCTGAACTGACGTTTGCCTAGTTTGTGATTTATATAAATGAATACTGAAGAAAATTGTTATTCAGTTAGCATTCTTTATCACAGTGTGCCATCCTGACAGTACATGTTCTCACTCTATCATCTAATGTGAATATAATGAGTCATTTATTAAATGAAACTTTTTATGATTGTTCTTGACACTTACTGTATGTTTCAATTTCTTTATCTTCTTTTAGTGTTTTTTTTTTTTTTTTTAAGAACTCACCACAAGTGACAACAGCAGTGTTGCCCCATTGTGTATCTTACATTTTTTACTGGGTTTGCTTCAGAGTCAGGTAGTAAGTTGGCTATGTATTCATATTCAGATGCACTTACACTGTTATGTTTACAATTTCAAATAGAATATTTTTATCAATTAATCTTTCCTACAATAACTGAATAAGTACACCAAACAACAAAATAAAAATGTTATTTTTATTAACAAGCATTTAGTAAGGCATTTCTTTTTAATTTTACTTGTTTACTGGCCCAGTAACACACAATATATTTTATCACATATTTAACCAAATTTAGCAACAATTATTCAAGAAGGAGGTGAATCCCATTTTTTGTCAGTGTTCTCAATAAATACTACAGCTGTAACAATTGTGCGAAACAGTATGGAATTTCCCCAGTCTGATGAGGAAGTTAAAGCAGGCTTTCTGCTTCAGTACTTTTAGGGACATACCTAATTGTTCAAGCATGTGTTTGAGCATGTAATCAACTAAGATATAATCTTTTTGTCATTTGTCTTAACCAATTAGACAATTAATCAGCAGAAGAATGGTATAAACAATGGTCAAATCAATTGGTCCTTCATGCAGCCTTAAGTGGCGATAACTTTAACAAGTAGGACATAGTGACAAAAAAAAAAAAAAAATCCTACTTCCCAAATGCAAAACAGAATAACTTACTGTTAGAAATACGTCATCAGCATTTCTCAGTTCAACTCTTCAGAGTTGGTGCTTTAAAAAAAAATCCCTCCAAAAGTTTCGGATTGTGCCTAGTATTTCCAGCATAGCCACAAGAGATACTAATTTTTTAGCCATGGGTTACAAGGAAATAGGAGTGATACCATATGATAAGTGAGATGAGATAAATGTAGTCATTTATGTCATTCTGAATAAGAGCATTCCATGTAAATGTAAAGGGTCCTTTTTTTTGCATTGTTTTTGCCCTCTGAGTTTCCCGAGACAATTAATGAATTTGTGAATACTCAAAATGTTTGATTTTGAACGCTGTCCTTTCCAACAAAATTCAAGAAATTTTGTCAAAAGAAATTACAAAGTATTTTCTGCAGTCTCTTAATTTTTTTTTGTGGTTTATTGAACTTTTAAGCAATTAATCTATTTACTGTGTATATGTATATATTGAAAGTGAATGTGTAAGGATTGCATTGAAAATGCTTCAAAAACTGACTCTACAGCATGCAAAAGAGATATAATCTAATATAATATCTGCTAAGATATAATCTGGTGGAACTCTTCTATGGCAGGCTGGAAAAAGGTTAAGGTCATATATTATTTTGACATATAATTTTTTTTAAATATACATAATTAAGGAATCCCATAGGATTTTTTTTATTTAGTTGATGTTAGCGAGATGGCTAGAATCAATACTGATACTGTTAGCATTTATAAACAATCATCTGAAATGAAGCTAGCTTACTTCAGGTAGATAGCCAATCTATTTTTAGCATTGGTGATAAGAAACATTTGGTTTAAAAATTCTAAATCCTTGTAGTACATATGACTGTCAAGTTCAGCAGCATCATAGCCAGACTTCTTGGTGAGGGAGGATGACATTAATGACAACAACCTAGCCTCTAACAAAATGAAGTTGAGAAGCTATAGTGAACTGTAAAGTAACTCTAGCAGCATACCAGCTAGCAACTTGTTTGAAGTGGTATACAATCAATTATGGTGTTCAGTTCAACAGTTTTTCCATGTTAAGATCAACATTTTAGGCCAAGCTACAAAAAAAAAAAAAGTAAAAATTTTTTCTTCTTTCTTGGTCATTTTCTTCTTTTCCCCAGTTTTTATTTGGAAAACAAGGTCACCATGTAGGTCATACATTTCTGATACACAGTTACTATCCACTTTTACCTCAACAACATCTTGAAAGTCTTGAAAATATTGTAATTCCCTCGTGTGCTATTTCTCCCCCACTGAAAATGTTAACACAGTGAGCATGGGTCAGTGAGATTCCATTCCCAAAGGGCCTCAATTAGTTATTGTGGCAGTTCCTAATTTTGACCACAAGGTGCAATGAAAACTCTGTGGAGTTACATGGAGCTGTGAGTGTCCTGGTTTAAGATCACAAAACATATAAAAAGATGAGCAAATTGATGCAACATCATTTTATATCTGTTAAACAACTATGTAAAAAAAGGTATTTAAATGGAATTTAAACTGTATGCTGTTTTGAATAAGGACTTGAAATTAGCAGATGACTAGATATACACCACAAAACTTTAACTCATTAACATGCTGAAACATGTTACTGAAACAATAATAATATCCTATTATTTCACACAGTCAGCCAGCTTACAGCACGACTGGAGCAGATAGCAAGGTTAAGGGCATTGCTAAAGTGATCAACAGTGGCAAGTGCTAGTGGCTTGAACACCCGATCAGTAACTCAGTAAACCACAACCTAAACCGTTTGAGCCAACACTGCCCTGACAGACATATTGAGATAACTGACCAAGAAACTGGTTAATATCTAACACTTTTTACATTATCATTCAGAGTAATAATCATAGTTCCTCATATGGACTGACTACACCCAAAGACCTTTCTAAAGTAGTATAAACAGAAAAAAACACTTCTTCTACTGCTAGCCATACAAAGAACATTAACAATTCAGAAAAGTTCATCCTTTACTCTCATTGAGCGCCAGTACCTCAATGACTATTTGTTTTTTTACTTCTACACCTGTATTCTGGGATGATTTATAACCTCAGTATCTGGAGTTACCCAGATGAGGTGGGGGTTCTTTTGAGTTTGATTTCTCTTTAGTTTTCATTTTCATGTTGACTCAGGGATTTTTTTTTCTTTTTTGCCATTTGCTTTGTGACAATTTTTAAGAGCAGTATAAAAATAAAATTGAATAGAATGGAATTGGATAAAAAATTATTCTAAACTAAATGTATATATGTATCTAATAATGTGTATTTGAAGTCTTGATTCTAGTATAATTATTCTAAAAAATTAGATTACTAATAGGGTTTCCTCCGAGTACTCTGGTTTCCTCCCACAGTCCAAAGTCATGTAGGTTAGGTTAATTGGTGTTCTCAAATTGCCTGTAGTGTGTGAATGAGTGTGTGTATGTCTGTGTGCCCTGCGATAGATTGGCACCTTGTCCATGGTGTACCCCACCTCGTGCCCTAAGTCTCCTGGGATAGGCTCCAGCGTCTATACCTCAAAAATGATATAGATTTTTTTTTTTAAATCTAATCAAAGGAATGTCTATAACACAGCTGGGGCCTTAAGCAATAAGCCTTGAAAATGGGTGCACAATCCTATGTATAAAATGTTCCATGATTCCTGGTCTACATGTTGCCTATCATAGATATACTTTATCGATGATATTCAAAATGTCTGTGGTGATGTCAAAAGGAAAAATAATTAATTAACCATTTTTAGTATGGATTTGTATTAATTCTTTTTGTAGTAATGTTATGTATGGATAAATGTATTTTATAAAATGCGAACAACAACAACAACAACAACAATAAAAGTAATAATAATAATAACAATAAATAATCTTGTTAAATTATTGTTAAATACTCTAAATGACATTAGAAGCCCTACACTGGTAATGTATCGTATTTGAATATCGCTTATATAAATATCACTTAAATAATTTTAATATATTTACTTAAATATATTACCATATCAATAAAAACAAAAGGATTTTTGGGGAAAAGGAAAATCTGTACGACAGCGCCATCTTCTGGGAACAAAAAACATTACACGGAGCTTTTTAATATAGATATACAGTATATGAACATATTAAATGCAAACAGTGATTAGATCTTATATTCTTACTTGTATTAATTCTTTTTTCCTCACACAAATCCAACACAAAATGTACCACATCAGGAATTT
Organism: Clarias laeviceps; assembly: GCA_030014305.1. Classification (NCBI taxonomy): domain Eukaryota; kingdom Metazoa; phylum Chordata; class Actinopteri; order Siluriformes; family Clariidae; genus Clarias; species Clarias laeviceps. The sequence continues at coordinate 19,605,189 of JAQMYJ010000015.1, read as the reverse complement.
CAAACAAGACATTGCTGTAATGACCAAAGCCATTTGTAATGATTGTAATAGTCACTGAAACAAATAAATGACTAATACATAGTTTTCACTGTGGTAGAAAAAAGGAGAAAAAAAAGTGCACATATTATTTCCAATGATTTTTAAGACTTTCTTTACTGAGTGCACAAAAATGTATTCATAGTTTGGGTCATACATATCATTGGGTTAAAGTTGTGCTAATTATGTATAAAATATTTGGATAAAAGAAAAATGCTGCCAGAAAAAGTTACTAAAATGTCCTTTTAATGTCACTGCAGTGTAAACCTCAAGAGTACACCTACTGTACATTTAGAGTATCTTACCTAGAAATTACCTTTAAAATGTCCTCTTAAAAAGATTTTGGTCCATGCCTGTATACCTTAAATAATTTTTTGCTATATCATATGAAGCCTAGACAAAATACAAAAGATATACCCAGTGACAAGGAAAGGTACATGTTATCATGCTCCTGTTTGTCTGAGAGTGTAGCTTTAATCCGTTTAAAAATATTTCACAAAAAAATAAAACAATTTATTTACACATTGATTTGTATTTTTATGTGCTAAAAATGGAACACACTGTTCTCAACTGGGTGGCACGGTGGCTTAGTGGTTAAAGGAATGCATGTTCTCTCTGTGCTTGTTGGGTTTCCAAAGATTTGCAGATTAGGAAATTGCCTATAGTTTGTGTGTGTTAGTGTGTGTATGTTTGTGTGCCCTGCAATGGATAGGCACCATGTCCAGGGTGTACTCCACCATGTGCTCGAAGTATCCCGTGATAGGCTTCAGGTCACTTGCGACCCTGTATATAGGATAAAGCGATATAGACAATAAGTGAGTGAGACTGGATTAAAACTGTCTAGGATAATTTAATACCGAAATAAATAAATAACATAATAAGCAAAAAAGGTGACTGAGGCTTCATTATTTCATTTGGAATTACACTGTAATGTATCATGCTACACAACTACCACATTACCATGAGAAATAAGAAGATGTTAAACAAATTACCAATTACATCTATTTATTTATTTATTGGACAGAAAAAATACATTTTCACCTTTTCTGCCTACAATGAGATTTTTTTTTCTGAAAGTGTAGCTTTAATCAGTTTAAACTTATTAATAAATGTATTCATATTATAAAATATTAATTTATATCAATATAATTAATTTAATTCATTTGTTTATTTGACCTAAAAATTAATTTACACTCATTCACATTATTTGCTGAAACCTTAGTGTAATATTTTCATATAAAAAAATTTAAACTAGTAAGTATACACAAAAAAATGTCTTGTGTAGCTGTTACATACTGATAATAAAAATATTATTTCTGCACTGTGGCTTAGTGGTAAGCACTGTCGCCTTGTGGGGGTTCAATTTCTGCCTCAGATCTGTGTGCATGGAGTCTGCATGTTTTCTGTGCTTGGTGGGTTTTCTCTGGGTGCTCCGGTTTCCTCCCAAAGTCCAAAGACATGCAGATTAGTGTTTCCAAATGTCCTGTAGTGTGTGAATGAGTGAGTGAACGTGTGTATATGTGTGTGCCCTATGATGGATTGTCACCCTGTCCAGGGTGTACCCTGCCTCGTTCCCTAAGTCTCCTGAGATAGGCTCCAGGCCTCCTGTGACAAAGTGGTGTAGACAATTAGTAAGTGAGACTTACTAAATGTCTAGAAAATGTTTATATTGAAATAACAAGGAAAATAATAAGTAAAAAAGGTGACTGAGACCTCATTCTGTCATTTGAAATTACATGGTAATATATCATTCTCAAGAAATGTAAGAAACAGTAAAAAGTGTGACAATGAAGTGTGAAAAGTGTCTAGCTTTCTCTTTCACCGCTATCACCTTACCAGGACAAGTAAGGAGCTGTTAAATAAACTATCAATTGCATTTATTTATTTATTTGACAGAAAAGCAGATTTATGTTTTTACCTTTTCTACCTACAATGATTTTACATTTCTGAGAGTGTAGCTTTAAGCAGTTAACAATTATTTAAAAATATAAAGTATAAATATGTATTTATTTAATTGAGTTCAAAATTAATCAAGAGTGATTTGCAGTATAATTTGGTTAAAAGTTTTGTGTAAAAACTTTTCAACTACATGCAAAAAAATTGGCTTGGTGTAACTTTTACATAATGTCAACTTGGTGATGGTTTCCTCCGAGTACTCCGGTTTCCTCTCACAGTCCAAAGACATGCAGATTGGCCTGAGTGTGTTTCTGTGTGTGTGCCTTGCGATGGATTGGCACCCTGTCCAGGGTGTACCCCGCCTCGTGCCCTAAGTCACCTGGGTTAGGCTTCAGACCCCCCTGCAAACCTGAATACAGGATAAAGCGGTACAGATGATGAGTGAGTGAGTGAGTGAGTGAGTGAGAACTTGGTGGTGGCATTGTGGCTTAGTGTATATTCTCTCCGTGTTTGGTGGGTTTCCACAGGGTACTCCGGTTTCCTTCCAGAGTCGGAAGACATGCAGATTAGGCTGATTGGCGTTACTAAAATTCTCCGTAGTATGTGTATGAGCGTGTATGTGTGTGTAGCCTGCAATGAATAGGCACCTCATCCAGGGTGTACCCCATGGCCCAAGTCTCCTGGGATAGGCTCCATGCAGGTCCTGTGACCTTTTATACAGGATAAAGTGGTATAGACAATGAGTGAGTGAGACTCTGAACTAAACCGTCTAGAATAATTTCATACTTAAGTAAAAAAAAAAAAAAAAAACAATAAACAAAAAAATTACTGAGACTTAATTGCATTTGGAATTACATTGTCCGTGACATGCCTGAGAAATGTACTGTAAGAAACAGTGAAAAGTGTGTGAAACATGTCCTGTGTGTAAAACATGTCCTGTAAGGAGCTGTTAAACAAACTTACATTTATTTATTGATTTGAAAAAAAAAAGCAAAAAAAAAAAAACAGATTTATGTTCTTGTCTTCTGTCTCTACAGCGAGATTTAACATTTTTAAATAAAAAGTGTTTCAAATTAAAGTGTAGCTGTAATCAGTAACACATCAGTTAAAATGATTAGACAAATTTTAATTCACAAGGATTCTCATTATTATTTGCTAAAATTCAATTAAATAATAAAATAAAACAAGCTAATAAGTTACATTTTTACTAAAATACATTAAGTTTAAAAATGTATTTAATTCTATATAATGAGTTTAATATCAAATTCCAATATCATTTCCCAAGGAAAAATTCAGCTCTTATTAGAAGTACGCTGACATACTGTATGAATTATTTTACAGTTAAATGTATCACGCTCAAGACATTTAACAGCGAATCTCCGCTACAACAGAACCACATTACCGGGACAAACATGGAGTTGTTAGAAGCAAAATGACAGCACAGTTAAAATGCTCTTTTAAATAGCATACTCAGTGACTAAGAGCAGTGTGTAGTGTGCGAGTACGCGGTGTGTCACCGCTGCAGGGAGGGAATCTCTCACACCGCGCTTCCTCTACACACACGGACGCGGCTGAAGTAGACTAAACTTCTCGGGCGCTTTGAGCGACACACAGTACATCGTTATCGCTTGTAGTGATTTCCGAGAGCATGAACAGCATGAAGAAGCTGGATGTCCCTCAGGTAAACGGCTACATTACAGAGTACTGTTTGTGTCAGATTTATTTAGGAGAAATCTGGACTCGAGGCATTAGACTGAACTTACTTACATTCATAAGTCCTAATTAAAGAAAAAAAAGTTTTGGAAGTTTTCTTTTATTCTATATAACTAAAGTACATTTAGGTCAATTTAATCTCGGAAATATCTCATTAATTGTTTTAATTGGGATATTATTGTCTGTTTTTAAAAAAATATATATAAATAGCATGCACAGTATTATATTGTTTTTGTGTCAGCATAATGTTGTATGTTCACTACTGTACATAAACTAAATAAAACTATGCCAGTCTAGGTAAACCCAGTCTGGTTTGGGGTTATTCTTAATAGTATCAGTGTGTTTGTGCTGTCCCAGCTTTCGTATACAGTGAAAGAGGAACTTCAACAAATCATTGTTGCCTTTAAAACTCTTGCAGTTCCTGTTATAGTCTGTTCAACGCATAACTGTCAGTATAATCACTCTTTGTTATTACCATATATATATTAAATGACGTCTATATATATATATATATATGTTATCTTTACAGGTTCTCATATGCATTTAGATCAAAATTGGAATGAAAGGCAGGCCTGTGCTCATTCGTTGAAGACTCCTGTCTCTAAGCTTTCTTACTTTCAAATATTCTGCCAAGTTTACTACAAGCATGCTACTATACATTTCAATGAGATGTACAAGGGGTGTTTAGGTGAAACCAAGACTTAATTTCTATTGAATGAATTAATAAAACTGATTGACATTTACAGAAGTCCATAAATGACGATCCCGACTTGAGGTGCCTCGGAGCCCGCTGCGGTCATTTCAATGAAAATTCAGCAAATGGAATGTCTGATCCTAGAAAAAATCATCAGATAACTTGTCACCAATTTGCAGAAGAGACACATCTGTCTGTGGGAACTGTACGCACAATCCCTCATGTACACCACAGCCAGGCTACAGGAACTATACTGGGAGTTATTGCTACATCCCCCATATAGTCCTGACCACACTCAAGCCATTTCATCATGTTTGGGCCATTAAAGGAGTTCCTTCCTTTAATGGCCCTAACACAATGATATTGCTTGACGTGAAGTTTACAGACGTGAAGCGGGCAGTCTGATTATGGTGCCGGTGTACTGAGCAAACTTTCTACCTTGATGGTATCCAAGCACTAGAAGAACACTGGGATAAGTGCATTAGTGTAGCAGGGATTATATAGAGAAATAATAGTTTTTACTCTTATAACTGTGTTCTGTTATTCTGCACAATTAAAAGTCTCGGTTTGACTTGAACACCCTTGTGCATTTTTAGAAGCTTTTACATTTGTAGATGGAGATATTCAATTTTGTTTCATTTAGATATTATTTTAACTTATTTTATCTTGCAGCTCTTTAGCCAGAGCTTGGATCTAATCTTGTATCAGTCTTGTTTCAGTCTTGTAAACAGACTAACAAATTTTAATTTTTTTGCATCAGCTGAAAATTTGTATTCAAGCATAATAAAGCATTTGTATTATGTTCATGAGATTGTGTTCACTTCCTGATGATAATAAATGTAGCTTTTATCTCTTTAAAAATTTTTTTCTCATTCTATTTTTCTTAAAAAAAGAAATTTGATACCTAATTGATTATCGATACCTAAGATTACGCTACGTGAAGTCATGAAATCCTCATAGATATCAAATAGGGACGCAATGTTTTTGTGCTTGTAATTATTAGTGCTTCCCAGGTCTTTGCAATTATCATCTTCCTTATAAAACAAGATAAGACCGCATTTTTATCATCTTTCTGACTCTATATTTGAACACAATGTGTGAATGAGTTACAGTGTTGATTGGAAGTTAGTTTACACACCCCTTATTGTTTATTGCATTTTTTTAGCTGAGTAATGAGATGCAGCTGAAAATTATGCACATGGTGAAGAGTGGAGAGCTGAGCATCGACGACGCTCTGGACCAGGCCAGAAGAGACAAACTGCAGCTGCTCCACAAGAGCTTCGATTTAGAGGTGCAGTGGCAAGAGTTATACATATAGTATAAACGTCTATAAAAGTGTTTGAAGCTCAAAGCTCTGATAGAATAGCACCAGATCATTTTGTGTTTTATTCTAATACAGAAATATTAATTGTGTAATGTTTATTTTGTAATTCATATTTTGTAATATAAATTACAAAATAAATAAAAGCCTCAAAACTTGCCTTGCGGACTTTCGGGTTTCATAGACAGAAAAAAAAAAATCTAAATTCTCAAGCACAGGGTTTTTAATTAGACCAAATGTTCTGCATTCAGAAATATCTTAGATTATCTGTTGCACAACAGCAAGTAAATGTAGTACTCCAGTGTGTGTTGAACTCTCGAGAGCAATAGACATTTGCGTAAGTTTGTGTTGCTAAATCATTTTGTTTACCTGTAATGAGGCAGAATTTGAAGAACACATTGGAATGCTTCCAATAAGGAAAAAAAAAAACTGGCTAATCCACTTTTTAAGGGACTTACCCAGCTACAACTAGAGCCAATCACACACAGTCATTGTAGAATTCACCACCTTTATTTATTTACTTTTTTTGTAGACCAAAGAGGAACTTGTTTTATTGTACTCATAGTAATAATGGCTTGGCTGTAATTCATTGCTCTGTTGCAGGAAAAACAAGCCTCCCAGTACAACTTCAGTGTGCATAAATTTAATGCTTACAGATGGCAAAAGCGAGTACTCCAGGTATGAAACAATTAAACAAATATATTCCCAAATATATATGTTCCCAAATTGCCCATTGTGTGTGAATATATGTTTTGTTTTATAATGATAAAGATGCATATAAGCATTGAAAAAAACACAATACATCTCAACAAAATAATCATACACAAGTGTTTCTTTAACAGCCAAATGTCTGTAAATGCCTGACCATCACAGCCATGTGTGCTTTTTGAACATCCTAATCAAGATTTAGTGCCCCTTATAATAACCTCCACTCATCTGGAAATGCTTTCCACCTCATTTCAATGTGAGAATTTATGCTGATTCACCTGTAAAGAGTATTAGTGAGGTCAGGCACAGATGTTGTGTAAGAATGCCTGCGCAGGACACTTGAGTTTTCATGAATGTTGCTTTGTGCACAGGGGCCTTGTCATGCCGGAACAGGTTTGAACTTGTTAGGTAAACTTGTAATGCTATAGCATACAGAAACGTTCTAGACAATTTTCTACTTCCAGCTTTGGGAAAGAACCACATATAGGTGTGATGATCAGGTGTCTATAAATGTGCACCCAGTATGTTGGATATGATCTAAATGCAGTATACAGGTTTGGCAAGTGGTTTGTAATTTCATCTGTCCTTATTGCTGCTCTCACTGAAACTCTGTAAAGTATATTTGTTACATTAGAGGAATGTGTGTCTCCTCAGATTGATTTCTGCAAAAAGCTGCTTTGCAGTATTGAGAAAGGCATTGTGAAGAGGCAGTTTCCATTTGCGGCCATTAAAAACTGCCATGATGCTGCAGGGACCAGGTTCACAGTGTCCTTCAAGAACCATCATGAATATGAGCTAGAGGCTATGTCTCCACAGGACAAGCAAAAAGTGAGTTTGGACATTTCTGATTGGCCAAACAAATAGTTTTGTGTTTCTTTCCTGGAGCCTGTCTGTCACTAATTATCCAGCTAATTTAAGGATGGGTGCATTACAGTTGGGACTGGAAACCACTTTATGACAATGTCTATTTCAATGATTTTCAAATATATGTATGTAAATATTTATAGCTACATTAATTTTATTATTAATAAACAGTTTATTATTATGATGTCATCTTTCATACACTCCACCAATGTGCTGTAGGGAACAAATATAAATGCTTTATTTAGAATGAACAGATAATATAACAGAATAGGAACAGGAAGTGTATTCTTTGCTGGAAATGTTCACATGGAATCTGGAGAAAGTTAAAGATGACCATCATCTGGACTTGACAAAAAGTGAGAAGGACATTTTCTTATTCAGCATACATGAGTATGCATCATTTTGGGAAACAGAACCAGCTGCATATGTTAGATGTTAAGAAAAAATAAGGACCAATGATGAACTAGGATAGCTGATGTTGAGGAACTGTCAGATCCACAATTTACAGCACATGCTGACGTTGCTGGTCATACTCCCCAGTATTTCCCAGGGGAATTGTTGTATGGTTTTTAAATACTGCTAACATTTCAATATGTTCTCTCTAGATGCTGGAACTGATAAACCAAATTATTTACAAGAATATTCAGCCTGTAGATGTTTATGAGAAGCCTGAAGAGCCACCAGTGTCCATGAAACCGCTTCATGAGGGCCAGCTTCTTCTGCAGCGAGGAGGACTAGCATCGTTCAAATGGAAGAAGTATGTAAATGTTTAGCTTCAGTAATTCATTCCTAATTTAGTGTCATTACTTAGCTCACTGGCTTTGCAGGTTTAGTAAGTGTAAATGAAAATAAAATTATAATGCTTTGGTGCTATAAGTAGCAGAAGTATACTTAAGGCCAGCTGGTGATTCAAAGTATAATGAAGTCCACACAGCACTAAATATTATTTATAATTTAAATCCCACAGTGATAGGCAAAGACCAAAAAAAGGTACACAAGCTAAAGCACAAGTATTCAGCTGCCTTGCTTGTTTATGTATGTTTTGGATTTGTTCTCTGGGGCGTTCCAGGAACAAGAGAATTTCTATTGAGATAATGTTACAGGTAAACTTAAATGAAGTAAATATGTGATTTGCACCAGAACTTATTTAAAAATAAGTATTATCCCTAACGCTGGGTGCAATCTGGCAGATCCAGAGTGTTGGGGTTGGATTTCCATGTTGGGTCTGTGTGCATGGAACATGGTGGGTGTCCTCTGGGTACTCTGGTTTCCTCCCACAGTCCAAAGACTAACTGATGTTCCCAAATTGCCCATTGTGTGTGAATGAGTGTGCCAGTGTGTGCATGTATGTGTGCCCTGTGATCGAGTGGCACCCAATCCAGGGTGTACCCCATCTCGTGCTCTAAGTCTCCTGGGATAGTCTTCAGATCCAGCACGACCCTGTACACAGGATAGTTGATAAGTGCGTAAGTGAGTTTGTCCCTGATGAGCAAGCTGAGGGTGATGGTGGCAAGGAAAATCTCTCTGAGATGGCAGTAGGAAGAAAACTTGAGAGGGATCAGACTCAACAGGGAACCCACCCTCATTTCGGTGATAAGAGATAGTAGGGATTTATCTGCAGGCATAGGTTTGTTAGGTGGCTGAAAGTTCATGAAACAGAAGAGGTATAAGTTGATATGGAGTCTTACTTTGTTTAGATTCATGACACACAATTCCAGTTCAGTCAGTTTCAATTTCAGGTTCCCTGGGGAATATATTACTCAGGTAAAAGTAGATGTCATCCATATACAGTACTTGTGTACTTGAGTAAAAGTGCAGAAATATTCACCTTCAAATTCTCTTAAGCATCAAAAGGGCTTGTATTAGCAGACAGTATTGTTTTTTTTTAAACTTTATTTTCCCCCCCAATTTTTGCCCGATTTTCTCCCCTAATTTTGTCGTGTCCAATTCCTCCCAGTCACTAGGGGCTCCC
>JAQMYJ010000015.1:19556564-19579259 GCA_030014305.1 Clarias laeviceps | reverse complement strand
AGAAATGTTTCTGTAACCTTCCCCAGATTTGTGCCTCGAGACAATCCTGTCTCGGAGGTCTACAGACAATTCCTTTGGTGTTGTGTGTAGAACTCTGAGAATTTTTTTTTATTTAATCCATTTTAGAATAAGGATGTGACATAACAAAATGTGGAAAAAGTGATGCGCTGTAAATACCTTCCGGATGCACTATAAATAGTAAAATATGTAGAATAAAATTTGTCAAGAAATAAGACTAAGACTAAGAATTGTTGTTGCTGGGATACTATGAAAACAATCATATTTTATGACATGCACATTAATTCAAGGGGGATTCAAGTTAGACTGGGACTTTTGATTGTGCAGAATAACAGAACACAGTTACAGTATGAGAGTAAAAACTCCTTTCATTTCTCTATATAATTCCATACTACACTAATTTGTGTATCACTAGTGGTTGGATATACTTAGAGTAGAAAGTTTTGGTTCACATCTGAAACACTGGCCCTAGGAATTCCTTGAATGGGCCAAACATGTGGAAATGGCTTGGAGTGAGACCAAGACTATACATCAAGACTATAGATGTGGCAATAACTCCCAGCTGAGTTCATGTAATGTGCAAGTGGTGTTAACGAATGATTGTGTATACAGTTCCCATAGACAGATGTGTCTCTTCCACAAGTTGGTGATTTTCAAGGATCATGCATTCCACTTATTAAATGTTTATGGGAACTGCAGGGGCTCTGATATACCCTGGTACGATCTACATTTTTGCACTATTCAAATGTTTTACTGTGGTTAAGAGTCTCGTCACCATAGTATATGGCCACTACTGTACATAGATGGAAGTAAATAGAAGTAGATAAGATGAAGTATATAAGATAAGAAGTATTTGTCTCCGTAGCATGCTGCATTATATACAGTTATTCAAGAATTATTGGAACTCTTTAATGAAAAATGAACATTAATTCATTAATAATACATTTCTCTCAAATAAATATTCTCTCGATCTCCTATTTGCATGCTTCCATGAGGCATGATTTTGAGATGACGCACATGTAAAATCTCTGTCATCCATCAACAATGGAACATTTGGTAGCGCTTTCCAGAGATAAGCGGTGGTTATGCTTTCCAATCAAGGCTTCAGATCAGTTTGATTTCATGGTTTTGACAAGGTTGCAACCAGTAATTTGCAGATAGATTTGCACTACACAATAAACATTTTTTCTTCTTCTTTAAAATGTACCTTTCCTTATATGTCCATTACTTATGTAGTTTGTAGCCCAATTGATAAAGGTTGCCAATAATTTTGACATATAGAGGTCAGTTGGGAATTTAAAGCTTTTTTGAAGCTGAAAAGCATTTAAGGTAGCACAAAGTTCTGGTGGTAATGCAGCAGCTGAGTCATGAACAGAAAACATGAAAAGTTCTCAGAAGTGAAGAAGTGCAATCACACGTTCAGGAAGTAAATGGTGTATAATTTTCCTTTGAACAAAAGAATTGCATAAAAGGCCAAGATCAACCCCCCAAGGAGGGAATTATGTGTTAGCGCTTTGGCAAAGGATTTAGAAATCCCTTAGCATAAGTGTGGCTCCTTCAGATTGTGTAAATAAAACACTTTTCTGTTCTCTGACAATATCAGAAGTCTTCTTCATTTCTTGGCGTTAGACATGTTGGGTGAATCCCATAACACTGTACTACTTTCTTAACTGCCATAAGTGAAAGTGAATTCAGGGGGAATAGTTCTTTATTTCTGGCCATCAGTTTGTTGCTGAGTGACACCTCTGCCAGTTTTATACAAATGCAAGATGCACATTATAGATGAACAACGGTTCTGACCGAGTTCTTTGATGCACTTTCACTGTAGCAAGAGAACACGTGATAATTTTATGTCATCTTAAACAACACTTTGTCTTTATAGCAATTGTTTGTGCTGCTTAATTGTTTGTAACTGCTAATGCGAGCAACAAAGCTAATTCGCTTCTAACACCAGGGTGAACCCCAAAACCCTTTCTTTATCCTGATTGAGGGCACTACTTGGGATGTGGAACAAAGGATTGTACTCCTTAGTGCACAATCTTTTTCGATTTAACATTATTTGGGATTTAACCTTGGAACCTGGAAAATAGTTGATATTCTAAAGCAAAATAAGGTAAATTATAAAGTAAATTTTGCGCACAGAACATTGATTCCTCACCTATCCAGCTACAAAACTACTTTCACCACTTTACCAGCTCTGACAGTTGCGGTTAGTTAGTTCCGCCAGTTTGCAGATGGATATCATCTGCAATCATCTCTGTTCTGAAGAAACACAAAATCGAAGGACTTAATGACTACAGACCTGACTGTGGTCATGGAGTCATTTAACAGACTGGTATTGGCTTATCTGAAGGACATTACTGGACCCTTACAGGACCCCATGCAGTTAGCTTATAGAGCAAACAAGTCTGTTGGCTGCACTTCATCCTGCAACATCTGGACAAATCAGGGACTTACAATGATTCAGACTGCTGAAAGTATTTATCACTGGTCCCCTGCCACCACTTCAGGAACTGTATCCAGAGTGACGAAAAGGGCTCAGAAAATCACTTAGGACCCCTCATATCCAACCAATTTTCTCCTTGAACTTTTTGCCATCTGGTCGGTGCTACAGAGCTCTGAACACCAGGACAGCTAGACACAAGAGCAGTTTATTCCCCCGGGCAATCTAGCTCATGAACAGTTAAATGTTGCTGTATGCAATAAAAATATGTGCTTTATTAATGTGTGTAATACTGTACAAAACCACTGATATTTATTTGATAATTATTTTTTTTTGTTGTCATTTCTGGAAGCTTCTGTCACTAAAGCAAATTAATTGTATGTGCAGACATATTTGCCAATAAAGTTATTTCTGATTCTAATCCTGATTTCAATATGAGTTCATAAAGCAAAATAACTAATTAACAAATTAAATAAAAAATGAACTAAATTAACAAACAGATCATAATCTGTTGATAATAAATGGTGTTTGTGCTGTTATGTTAACTAACAGCATGACTGTGATATAATTTCTTGGCCGTGCTGATATTGAGTACAACAGCACTCCCTCTCGTGTGATATACTGTATGTTTGTTCTCTTCTAAATTTCTTTAGCTGTTCTGCATGGTTTGCTTTTTCATTGAAGAATAAAATATGACCATAAATTAGATATACATTTTAAGCTGCAAATTTAACCTTTATATAATTTATCTAAAAATCTATGCTTTAAAATTTCCTTGTGAGAAAGAGTCTATGTATACAATCTGTTTTTGTAAATCTGGTTGTGCTTTCCAGTTGACTGACCCAGCCTTGTCCTTGCTCAACTCAGTGAATTAAATAAAGAGAAAACCCTTGATTAGACTTCATGCTCAGGCTGGATTAAAAGCAAATTTGTTTCTTGTTTAGTAACCTCTGCATTCGAAATCAGGAGCAATAGAGGTGTACGCTGCCTTTCTTGACAGTACCCTTGAACCTGGTGCTGCTGAGGCAAAGCATTAATGTTTTGTTGTAATGAGTAGTTTGCTTCATTTATTTGAACGGTGCTGCAGCTCGGAATATTCATGACCCGTCTAAAGCTTTCGTATACGCTGAGCCAAGGTTATTAGGTAAAACAAAATTCTCATCAATTCAGATTCGTTGTAATGTAAATCAGCTTGCAGGTAGACCTGTAAAACTTGTATGCAGAGGTAATTATGCTTGAGGCTTTTTTGCCTTCCAAATGCATCTGGAGATTTTTCATCATGGGTAAGAAGATTTCCATCTTGTCAGTAGGAAGGCTTTCAGTGTGTGTGTGTGTGTGTGTGTGTTTTATGTGCATGTTCAAGTATGAATTAATGAATGAGTGAGTGTGTGTGTGTGTGTGTGAGGGAGACAAAAACAACTTGTTTTTTCTTCCATTCTTTTCACAGACATTTTCCTCAAAAGTTTCCCAGTGCAGCCTAAAGAGCTCAAGGACAAATTGTTCATTGTTGATGAAGGAGAAGGAGGCCTCTCTGATGAACACATTGCTTCTCTCAGGAGGTATGAAAACATCAATGAAAAAAGCCACAATGCAAATCTATCACTGCTGACAATACTGTATATGTACATTTAGATATATAATAATTCTTGTGAATTCTTGTGAACAGAACCCCACCTGTGATTTGTATTTTCAATTCTTACCTGCTGAAAAAGCTCACTTCAGCAACAATTTGAAGTAAAACAGAATGGAAAAATAGTGAAATATAATCATCTACAGACTTTTGTATATGAATGAAATCAATTTAAATGTACACTAGTCATCTCTAAAAGCAAAATTTAACCTTGACATTTTGGTCATGACAAACACATCTGTCTAGACAGTTTCAAAGAAACTTTAGGAAAATGATAGCTCAGGTATACAGTACCTGACAGGTGTGAATTACAATGCGAGAAATGCTTGGATTAGACTTTTGATATCTCTGGTTCATATTATTAAGTTAATTACCCTGCTTGTGCACCAATCAGCCATAAAATTACAAACGCAAAACGTTATGCTCAATATTGTGTGTACCACTCTGGCCCCTGACACAAGACCTCTGGCGGTGTGCCGTGGTCTCTCGCACCAGGATGTTGGCGGTGGATCATTTGGGTGCTGTTGGTTGTGGCATAGGGCCTCGGTGGACCATCCCATGGGTGCTCGATCGGATTGGGAACAGGAGAGTTTGGAGGCCAGGTCAGCTGCCATGGCAGGCTGTGGTGCACAGAATGTTCGGATGCCTTTCTTTCATGTCCAGCACTAACTTTGTGCTGTATAAGCATGAATGAGCCTTGGGTGCCCCATATACTAGTGTATAATTGATAAAATCAGTATTATGTGAGGTTATGCAGTTCACCTGTATGATTAAGAATACTTTAAGCATTATTATCATTTTTAACCAGAGATGTTAATGATTCATTGTTAATAGATTAAATGCTGGTAAGGATTTACCAATTGAAATTGGATTGTAAAGGTGGATTGTAATTCAACATTAGTGTAGTGTAGCTGCTCTTACTAACCAGGTAAGCCAATTTAAACAACAAAAAATTTGTCTATTGTTTATGAAAAATGTGCAAAATACAACCGTAATTTTGACTTTATAAATAACTTTGAAGAACATTGTATAGTCCAACAAATGTAACCAATAGATAGAATCAGCCTTCTAAAGAACACATCCTTTTAAAAATGTGATAGTCTAAGACTTGCAAGGGAACTCAATGAAGCCAAAAGAGGCCAAGTCACTGGTAGTTTATGTCAGAGGAAAAAATGTAATGCAAGCAGGAGTCTTTCTCTAACACTAATGATAAAGAGCATATGCTGAAACCTTTTATCAGAGTGTCTCAATTATGAAACTTTTATTAGCTGGTATTTGAAAAGACAGAGACTATTAAGTAAGTTGGAAGCTGGAATAAATGCTTTCTCTGCGTGGTTGATTTTCATTTTTCAAGAAACATCTTCAGAAATGTCTACTGGATTTACCTGCTGGAAAGAAGGGGCACTCTAAAGTACAGGCAGCGATATTTAAATCCCAACATGTTGTATATTGGCATGAGGCTTTGCGTGGGCGTCAGGAATACAATCCATATAAATGTGTGCACATCAAGGGCTGCAATATTAATGAATGTTGACTGAAGAGTTTCCACTGCTCAGGGTAGGCGTGTCCCATGACTCATGAAATAATTAGATTTTTGGTTTGGATTTGAGATGCTAAAATAGCTGTGAAACCGAAAGGACCAAGCTTACTTCAGGTGTAAAGTTAGGTGTAATCATCGGCGATATATGAATGATTAATTAAAAATCACTGCAAGCTGACCAGGACCATCATTATGCTGTTTTACTGACCACTACAAAATATGGAAAAAAACTAAACATAACAGAAAGTAGTAGAAATGTAAATGTAAATAAGTTTTGCAGTATTATCTTACTCACAAGCCCACACAGTTCTGATTTACATTTAGAAAATATCCGGACATTTTCTTAACTTTGTGGACTTAAAGAAAAGCCATCTTACATCTCTTAATCTCGGTTTACTCTCAGTGTGCAGGTTTGGATTCTACATCGGCCCTTAAGTGTGAATCCAAGGTGCGTTTCCGGGCTTACATCCAGTTTTCTCCTGGAATAACCTTGTCAGTGAAGTCCCATAAAAGAATGCTTTTTTGCTACTTTTTTGATTGGTGGTGATGTCCCCAAAGGCCGTGTTTAGAAAAAAAAATTAATTATATTGCAACTTGTGCATGCTTCTAAGTTAAACACAAACACAAATACATGTTTCCAGTTAGCAGTAATTCTAATTAGCTGTGCTGCTTGTCAACTGTTTGGGTCCCCTAGCCAGTAGGGGGCCCAGGAACTCCTTTAATGACACAAACATGTGAGTCAGGACTGTAGACATGTGGCAATAACTCTCTGTTCCTATAATTAGTACTAGTGACGTTCATAAATTATTGTACAGATGCGTCACCCGCAAATCGGATGACAAGTTATCTGTCTATTTTCAAGGATCAGAAATCGCTCACTGCTGAAACATTGACTGCAGTGGGGTCCAAACCACCTAATCCGGGATTACCATTCACAGATATATAGTCTTTTTTAGAACATTTCCACCATTCATTTGTCTTACTGAGAAAGTATTCCGTAATTGGTTTTACGTGTTCATTCAAGAGAAATATCATCTCAGTTTGACTTGAACTTCTCTTATATCTACAGATTTAATATAGACATGATAATGTTTTTTTTTTGTGTAAATTCAGGATTCAGAATTATGGTTATTATGGTAATTGGGTGCATTTCAAAACACTAGGGCTCACTCATCAACCTTATAGTAACTGTCTGAAACTGCTTCCATATTCCAATATTGTCTACTTGGTTTACAGAATTTTTTGGAAACGCTGGTCATTTGCATTTAGTGACGCCCACAGAACTCCATAAAAGGTCATGAACACAGTGCTGGGATGGGTTCACTATGCCAATAAAATTATTAAGCAGTAAAACAGCATCTGAAAAGGTCAGAATCCTGAGACAAATTACTAAAGAAAAGGTGAATTAGGTGTAAATTAAATGGGATGAAAAGAAAATGGTGTAACATGAAAATGGAGGTGGAGAAAAAAAGATCTGCACTTTACAGAGGTGATCATGAACACCAAGTAGACCACAAAGTGAAACTGCTATTTTTAAATAGTATTAAGGGTCTTGGAATGTGCTGGAAGTGTTCTACAGTGTTAAAAGAATATGCAATTGCATTCTGAACTATTTTAAAAAGCCACTTTTCATCCTCATGAAGAAAAAGCTCTTCAAACATCATTTAGAATAATGAACTTAACTCTCCATCATTTGTTTACAGTTTAATAATTAAAATAATGTTAAATTAATAACAAATACCCGTCTAGAGATTGTTAATGACCGTTTCAGCTAGAAACAACTCATAAAGCAACTTTTCTGAAACTCGTCAGTCTCATTAGTACTCTTGTTCTAAGAAAGGTTTGATTTATCTATTCCATGCAACCACTGATGATTTCAATCACCTGTGTTCAAAGAACAGAGCAAACTGGCTCTAACCAGGATAGAAAGTGAGGTGGAAGGCACAAGTGAGGATATGGACAAGTACATCAAAGACTCTTGTTTGATTATAGTTTCTCACGGGTCTTTAACTGGCAGCTACCTTGAATGATATGCACAGTCACCAGATGCCAGGTGTTGAGTTGTTTTGGATGGAGCTTTACTGAACGGTTTGCAAGTGCCCATCATGCCGATCCATTTTGTCGGAGGTGCTTGGCGAGTTCATCAGATTACCTAAACAAATTAATTGCCAGAATGCCAAACTTCTGTCTCCCTTGTATCCTAGGGGTTGCTACATCAGACCATTTCATTTTCAAGATCTGGCACAGGTTTTACATTCAGACTGCTCTTACTGTTGCAACCCTTCCATTTTTCTAAATGGGACCCACATTGCATGCAGTTAGCACCCCAGGGTCTCGATGGTCTGAGACACCACTGCCCCAAACCTGTGCAAAGCTGTAATTGCTGCAAGGGGAGAATTTGTTTTAATGAAAGAAAAATTTCAAAGGACGAATTTCTTATGTTGCTCTTGAATTCTTATTTCAATATCTTTCCTGCTCATTTTGCAGCTCGTTTGATGAATATAATGAACTCATTCATTTTCATGGAAAATGTAAAATTTTGTGGCTGACCCTGAACATAAATCCATGTAATCCATGCAAATCTTTTGAAAGAAATATTTAAATAGAAGTCAGTCCGTCAATAGGTTTGTATAAGTTTGTCTTCTTATGTGTAAATTTATACAATGAGTAGGATATGAAAGTGTCTCTGAAATGATGGGATTTTCATGAATGATGAATTTCTTGTGTAAAAGCTCCTGTGAACAATTAACAAATAAGGTGTCGTTCCCACATTCTTGAATTTGCTCATGATCCGGTATGATCTTGAGATTGTAGTATATCCTAGGAAGATTATTAGGAAGTTCAATATTTTTTTTTGTATTTGTTTTAACCATGCAGCACTCTCACAGCAGTGGCTTGAGTCCAGAGTAGGGCATCGCTTTTTGTATTAATGTTGTTTTGCAAATTGTTGTGTTAAGCACAGTGTAAAGTAGTTATGATCATTTTAATGGAATTACCTCATGGGTGAAAGGAGGCCGGTACAGTCCAGTTTCACCACCACAAAAAAAATCCTGTGGTTGTCCGCAGTACTAGAAAGAGGGGAGAGCAGCTGCCTGCCAAAACTCAAATTTAACACCAGTCAGGAAAGCACTTTCAGCAAGAAAACACATTTGATAACGTTATGTCATCACAATTGTGAACTTTTGTCTTCTTACAGTAGTAATTGCTTCTAAGTCATTCCGAACCTCCTCTGACCTGTCCATGTCGTATTTCGATCTTTCATTTTTGCAAGTTAAAGTGACTGCAAGCTTCAGCCAGCACACTGCAGCTGAGTGATATCCTCCGCTGTAAGGCTTTGGCAGGATGTTGGTTGCAAAAACTCCCAAGTAAAATGTGTAGCAGAATAAGTTATGATGGTTCATGCTACTGTATTCTGTTTTATTCCAACAATACAGACAGAAGCTCAGACAGGCTGTGGGTGAAGTGATGAACAGGGATTCTCTGAGCATGTGCATTCTTTTTTCATTCCTAAGCACAGCATGAACAACATGAAACAATAAAGGTTGTGACAATAATAAAAAATAGTGGCTACCTAAACCTAAATTCAATTCAATTCCATTTTATTTACATAGCATTTTAATAATGATCATTACCAACAGTGAGAAAAAAAAAAGGAAATGAGTGTGAGGAAATAACTATAAATTCGAATGATCAGATTGTTCCTGATGAGCGAGCCAAGAGCGACGGCAGCAAGAAAAAAAACTCCCTGAGATGACAATAGGAAGAGACCTTGAGAGTAACCGGAGTCAGCAGGGAACCCATCCTCATCTGGGCAATATCAGATAGCAGGGGCTGATTTGCAGTCATTCTGTGTGTTAGGAGGCTAAAGGTTCAGTATAACAGAATTGAACCTACCATCACAGAACCTAAATAACAACCTAATCCAAACAACTGATCAAACATCTGTAACATTGCCAACTTAATGTCACGACAATGCTTTGACAACTAAAAATCCCCACTGGATGACGCTTAGCCAGTTCATACTGTAGTAGATTAATTCATGCGACATTAAAGCCATCAAGGATTTCAATTCAGGACAATTGGCCATGCTTTTACAAAACAGTTCAGGATTGCAGAGAAGCCCCTAAATCTCTACATATTCAGCTTGCCAAATGAGGCATACTGTCAGGCAATGATGTTGGGATCACCATGCGAATAAAATGCACTAAACTTCAAAGGCAGGATAACGGATACAACTCTGTTTTGGGCAAAATCTACCCTGTGTGCTCACTTGTCATGAGCTCAGGGATAATTCTGAGATAAATCTGTCTGTCTCTATCAATGCCTGTCAGTGTTACAACCTCTATTTACTCTCACTACCTCTGTTCTCTGATATTCCTCTAAATGCATCATATAAAAATACTGGAGAAGTCAAAATTTCATCTAAACCAAAACTCAAAACTACAGTAGTTCTAAAGAGTTTAGGAGTGTTAATTCAACATAATGCCAAAATTAACAACTGTGTATTATGTGCTATATGTACTTTTCCCCCCCCCTGTGGAATATACAGTATTTGACTTGCATTATTCATCAGGTATGTGCCCACTCCAGATGATATAGAGATGTACAAGTCTTATAAAGGAGACGTGAGCGAATTGCACATGGTTGATCAATACATGATGGAGGTACGGTCTATCTATCATTCTTTCTGTCTGTCTATCTGTCGATCCATCCAAAAACACATAACTGAATATTAATACATTATGCAGGCTAGATAATCTTTTCTACAAGTAAATAAAATACTATACATTTTTATATTTATTTATTATTATTTTTATTATTATTTTATTATTAGAAAGGTTCACAGGGAATAAGGTTAAGACCTGAGGTGTGAAAGACTTTGTTGAGAGATAGTATAGTATTTATTTATGACATGCTGACTGACATTGCTGACATTTCCTCTCTGAATATTTTGGAGTGTTCCAGAATTTTTTATATTCCAGAATTCCAGAAACATCTTCCGTTTTAGGCCACAATCACTTCAACTTGAAATCTAATTACAAGGGGTATTTAAGTCAAAACGGGACTTTGGAATGTGCGGAATAACAAAATACAGTTATGAGAGTAAAAACTTTATTCATATTTATTCCAGCACTTATCGCAGCGTTTCACTTGCGCTTGGATACCATCAAGGTAGAAAGATTTCTCAGTACGCTGGCACCATGGTTAGCTTCACTTCTGAAATGCTGGCCTCCCAGGAACTATTTTAATGGCCCAAGCATGTGGAGCGAGGTCAGGTCTGTACAGGGGATGTGTCAATGACTCCCAGCCAAATTCCTATAATGTGCAAGTGGTGTTGGTGATTTATGTGTGTACAGTTCCCATAGACAGATGTGGTTCCCCTTGCTGAATGTTCCATGGAACGACTGCAGCCGGCTCTGAGTCACCTCAGCCAGGATTGTCATTAATGGATGTACGGCCTTCTTTAAAACGTTTGCGCTGTTCAATGTTTTACTACAGCGATGAGTCTCATCACAGTACTGTGCATGCAGTCTTCTGTAAATATCAATAGTTTTATAATGCCTTTTGTTAAGGAGAAAGTCCCGGTTTGACTTGCACGCCCCTCATACAACCTCTAGGCGCTCTCACCTGACGCAGATAAAAATATACACTTATCTATTTAACTATCTATTTAAGTATGTATCACACACACACACACACAAATAGGGGCACAGCTGGGGTTTCTTTAGGCGATTTCTAAGTTTAGGTAATATCCAGCACCTTGCCTCAACACCTCCTACTTTGTTTTGGAAGAAACGCAGTTACACGTCTCCCACCTGGGTGACTATACCCACTTGTTTACATGCTTTTCTATTTCCATTAAAGGTCTCTGAACTTATATTTTATTTACTAATCTGTGTATTGAGTATTTTTGCCATTCCATCAGCAGCTGTACTTTTTATGACAATGTCTAAGAGAGAGAGAGAGAGAGAAAGAGAGAGAGATAAACAATTCCTTAGCTGTTTCACCACCTTTAATCCTGGGTATCATTTCCTCCACAGATGTGTAACATCCCTTACCTGAGCACGCGACTGGACCTTCTGCTAACTCTCAGAGAGCTGCCCATCAGCATCGAAGACCTAACACCGGTTAGTTTGTGCTCCCTCTTTCGCTTGGTCTTCTTCTCTCTTGGTCCTTTCCTCCATCTTGGGCTACAACTCATTCACCTCTCAGCATGCCACACTTTCTGAATTAGACTGCATTGCTTGTAGATTGTGATACTTTAGTGGAAAAAAGCTCCAAAGAATGCAATCATTATTCGTAAAATATGGGAAAGTGACGGAGTGAAAATATATGCCTGTGCATGAATATCAATAAATGTGTGTGTGATGGTGTGTGTGTGTGCATTTGTTTTGCAGTTAGTAGTGCATTGCATAGATGATTATGACTGACAGCAGGCTCATAACTAGATATTGGAAAGTTTAAAGAGGTTTTAGCTTTTCGGAATCCTAGCAGAAGTGTAACCTGGCAAAGAACAAAAAAAAAAAAAAAAGAGAAACATTCCTAAATATAGCAAATAAAAAGCTCACTAATGCAAAAGGTAAGTCTGGCGGAAAGCAGGTTCTTGAAAGAATAAATGAAATGGTCTTGTGAGTAAAAAATGTAATGCATTAATACACAGTAGCTTTAGTTTGAAACAATCTGCACTTAGAGCAGGGTGAGGGATTTTCTAATGGCCAATCTCTTCATGGTCCTTCAGATCTTATATTAGTGGAAAAAAACTAGGTTGGGGCCAATGACAGAAATGGTTTGATAGTTTTCCCTGGTGGAGCAGAGACAAAAAGAAAAGTTCCAACCTCCAATTCTGCTTCCATTTCCCAGCTATTTTCAAAGTTAGCCTTTGTTTGAGTCTTTTTGTGTTTGCAAGCCTTCTCTCTTTTTTTTCCCTTTGCTTTCTCATTAGATGCACTCTCTGCACCAAAACACCCTTCATCGGATGAAAGTGCAGTGCTCCGTAAAAGCAATGTGTTGGGGTTTAGTTCTCAAAATCCTCTATACGTTAACAGGTTAGGAATCCTTGCAGACAATTGTCAAGACCCATGTGTTTGTGTTTTAGAGGGGATTTGTCTGAGATTTAGGATACAACATCAGAAAATGCACTTGATTCAGTATGTGTAGCACCAGGGTCACTTGTTTTATCCACAGGGATTCATAGTTATTAAAGTTGCTGTGTGTTTGTGCTTTTTACTTATGACTGCATTGCATGACCTATTGACCTCCGGACAGGCAGGGTGACAGTGATTATGTGATCTGTCCATGCATGGACAATGTTTTGCCAGTGTTGCTCATATATATATGGTTGGTGTGTCTATGGATACAACTTAGTATGCATGTGTAATTGATATAGTCATTAATAATTTGAGTCATGTTCTTGGGGCTATTTAGGATATCGGTGTGAGTGTGTGACTGAGAATGGGTCTCGTTAATCAAACTGAATTCGAACAAGTCGTTTGCAGGGGTATTTACACATGAAATGTGATAATCATGAAAATCATGTTAGTTTGGAAAAAAATATATACATCTTTTTCTTTGTGTAAATTTAGTTATAAGGAGACCAGCTTAATGTAAGCCTCAAATGATCAGCTTTTAATCATATACGTAATGATTGTTGAATTACTGCTATTTTATATATAGATTGGATCACATATTCATTTCACTTATGCAGTGCATTTTGTGAAACTCATCCATTTCATATTAACGACTAGAAAGGAAGAAATCTAATTAGGAAAAAAGAAATGTCGTCTCTTATAAGGAGTAAGAGCTAGTCTATGGAAGCAGATGGCTTATCTATATCACTGTAAGATTTAGTGCACGTTGGGCTTTGGAGTCACACTTTCATTGTTTAGTTGTTATTTTTATTTGCTTTAGGCTCTCTATGAGCTTTTTCAGTGTCTGTAACAGCCCAAGGACAAAATCACAGTCATCAGACATCAAAACTGAATAGTCGAATGCGGCATAGCAAAAATAGTCACAGCACCCGAACTTGACTCACGGAAGACACTGTCCAGAAAGTAGTCAGGAAACAGGAACTCAGTAACTGACTAGAATCGAACTCTGTTGGAAGCAGGGTGTCAAGTCTCTAAATGTAGATTAATCAGCTGTGCCAGGGACGTGGTTAACAGTTTACACATGACTGATATTTATCAACATCCAAACATCCTGAGCTTTTTAGTTCTTCTTTGGTCTGACCCATGAAAGCGTTTCTGCTCTGAAGATTTACATCAATGTGTATACTGCTCCACCTTTTAATTGTGTTAACTTTTAATTGCAAACGCCTCACAATAGAGACCGACATACAGAATGCTGCATAATTTTTAGCAAGGTGTGAGACATTTGCAATGTCAAAGACAGGTTCAGTCATCGTAGGTGGAACACAATCTGGTCCCTTGCGAAAGATCTATGCTGTAAACAAGAGCGAGCCAAAGCTATTTTCACTACTGACTCCAAATCCGTAAGGATCGCCCGACATGCTAGACTTTTTAATCCTGCAACATTAAGAAGGATTTGCCTGCCATCTGACAGGAGGGGTGCTAGGCTGGGAAGTTGGGCCAGCTCAGCCAGGGGAACAGCAAGAGCTCTCCAGGTGTGACCTGCTGCATTTCATTCTCAGTGGTGGCACCAGGGGCACTTTCTGGGTTTGAAAATCCACTCATTCCAATTACTACCTAGTGTAGTGTTTTTATGCCCCGACTATTATTAGTCATATATGCAGAGTTATTAGTGGCATAAACAACAAGATCCTTGTAAATTCAAAATGTGTTCATGTGTAGGTACAAATATGATTCTAAAATAACCTTTTTTCAGTTTCATATTTACCAAGGCCAGTCATTCTTAACATGTTTCATCTCAAATTAAATTACTTTAACATGATCACTGTAATTTAACAAAAAAAAAAAAAAAAATACAAATGGGAAATAAATGTTTGGGTTCAGTAGATAAATTGCACAAAGAACATATGAATTTTCTTGGTTGAGTTTAATTAAGACACCTCATTGAGTGATTATTATAGTATTATTTAATAACTCATTTAAAAAAGCCTGGATGTGCACTTTTCTATGGCAGAAAACTTACAGACGCTGGAGACTCTTCTATACATTTCAAATAAATGTCTCCTTACATTAACCAGTATGTTTTTCATTGTTAAGTGATGACACAATGTTTTATCCATTTATTATTGGGCTTTGAATCTGTACAGCATCCACCATACTGTGTAGGAGTTGTTACTATGGAAACAATATTGTTTTATAACGTGCACATTAATTCAAGGGCCGTTCAAGTCAAACTGGGACTTTTGATTGTGCAGAATAACAGAACACAGGTATGAAAGTTGAAAATTACCTGTATTTCCCTATACAGTATAATCCCCTGCTACTGTACCTCATTAATGCACTTATCCCAGTGTTTCATCCGTACTTGTGAAATATTCTTGATCCTAGCTAAAACTATCTATAATTTCTTTCTATTGTTTAGCATATTTCTAGTCAATTCTAGTCAACAAGAACGTTTTGTTTAAAAGTTTAGCAAAATTTTATTAGAAATAAGCCTCATCATCTCTAGTGCTTTATTCTGTATACAGGGTTGTAGGGAGCCTGGAGCATATTCCAGGAGACTTACAGTAGGGCATGAGCCGGCGTACACCCTAAACAGGGAGCCAAGCCATTGCAAGCCACAAAAACATACACATTCACACACTATGGGCAATTTGGCTGATTTGCCCAATGTGCATGTTTTTAGAGTGTGGGAGGAACCCCAGAGGAAACCCACCAAGCACAGGGAGAAAGGCCAAACTCCAAGCACACTGACCTGAGGCGGGAATCAAACCTTGAGGAGCAAGGTGACATTGCTAACCGCTATACCACCGTACCAACAGAAAGAAGCTTAATAGAATTTTGTAATCTTATTTATATAGTGTACATTCATGTAACTATATAGAAGATATTTCCACTTGCTAAGATATATATTTTTTAAAATGTTTAAGTGTTTGTTCCCTCTTTCTTAGATCTGTCTTTCAATGATCTGATAGGGTACCAGTTGCCCAGCAAATTTTTGGTGGTACAATATAGATAAATCCAGATAAAACAATGTGTACAGTACATACCTAATAACACTCCAAAAGGCAAACCACCATCAGCCCTTTGCTCTGATGCTTGGTCTCCAATCAGATAATATTCCCTTTCCCCCCGCTCAACATAGCATCGAGTAGAACATCCGCAAATGACGTGCTGAGAACCAACGTGAAAAGCATCATCAATTAATGCCCATCGGCTCTGAGCAGCAAATCTACAGCAGCTGAACCTCTTTGCGCCAGTGAAATTGCAGGAGTGCGATCCTCAGAAGGAAAATCAGCTTGTTAGCTGTGGAATTAATATGAATGTTAAATAGGCTCGGCTAAATTAATGCAGTGTATCTCATTTCCACTAATTAATTAGAGGTAATGGATAGATATTGCAGGTCTGCTTTGAGGCTGGGGTCCCTGATGTGCACTTTTTGTAATAAGAATTAGCTTCTGTTGGTAGTGAAAAAAAGAAACTATATAAAAAAAGTTTCAGATAAAGGATTTTTTTTTCTCTCCTCAAATAGCAGCTGGATTCTGACCTTTTACATTTTCAGAATTATTTTAATAATTCCCTATGACCATAGCTTGAGGTCTTAATTGCTTCACCTATTGATGATATAACATTCTATGGTGTACTCTTTATCATGAAAGACAACCGAATGTTCATAAACCGCAGAGTGTCCGATGTTCCGGGTCCTCATTAACAGCACTGTTCATGAGAAATCATCTTTATCTTTCGCGCTATGGAAGATGACATACTGTGGCCTCTCTCTGTTTGTCCTGTAGCTGATTAACCAGAAGATTGTCATGTGTCGTCAGCTGTGGGGCTGTGAATCGTTTGTGTTCGTGCTCGAGTACCTGCTGACCATCGGCAATTACCTCAACCAGCACGCAGGCAAAGAAAAGGCCAAGGGATTCCGTCTCTCATCCTTAACGAAGGTATGACCTAAGTATGACCTAAAGAGGTGCAAAGGCTAATAAGACTTCTCATTGGAATAGAAGTCTGCTATTTCTGTCCAGCTCTCTCACCTCTGTCTCTTGTTTTTCCCCCATCTCTCTCTGTCTCACTTTTATCTTGTGTAATCTAAACAATCTCTGTTGTTCTGTCACACTCTCTGGTGGTGTTTTCACCATCTCTTTTTTATGCAAATTGGACTAAAACAACAACTTAAAAAAAACAAAAACTAACACATCAGATTAACCCATCTATAGTGGCTTGCAATTTCGCCCTGTCTGTCATCACAAATAGCGGTATTCAACACCTACTATGTTGTTTATGTAATATACATAAGTCGATCCTTTTGGACAAAATTCCCTTAATTCACATAATTGTACTGACTTTTATGGAAAAGTGCTGCTGCAAAACCTTTCGGGAACTATAATCTCACTCTTTCACACTCTCTTCTTTCACTTTACTTTCTGTCTAAATTTCTATTTCTCCTCTGTCCACCTTCCCTGGCCCCGATGTGCCCCATGAGTCACTCGTTCCCAACTCTATCTCCAAAAGCCCACGTTTTCTTACCCTTTCTCTCATCTCATCTCCCCCTGCAAACAAATCTTTCGAGCTCACAACCATTCAGCAGATCAGATAGGTCACCCTTCCCTTCCCAGCTCCCGTTATTCCATTTACTTAAAGGGATAGGACAAGAGAGTGAGCACTTTTTAGGCACCCGGCCTTCATTAGCCTTACAGCCCTTGCGTTGCGCTTTTGTTTTGGGATTATATCAGGCCTGGCTGAGTCGTTAGTGCCGAGGTGGTAATTTGTATCGATTGTTATCGGGCTGCGCGGTGCAGATCTGCTCCCTCAGCACCAAGATTTAAGGGCGTTTGCTCCACATGTGAAAATACTTCCTTCCTGTTTAATGAGACAGAGGAGTTCATTGTGTTTTCACTGTCCTTGGCCCACAACTCCACCTCTTTTTCTGTTTCTGGAGCAACTGGAAGGTGGTGTCGGCTGGAGTGGCGAAACGCACAGAGGCAACTGTCTTTTAATATTAAATTGACTTTTACTGAATGCTTTCTGCTGCCACTAGACTCCTGTTCCATTGGGACTGACTGACTTTAAATTGGTAAACAACATAAAATAGAAACAGTACAGGAGTTATCGAATCTCCACTGCCGTTCAATTAGGGACCAAAAAGACAGCTACATATGCAATTATAATAATAGGAGTGCTACAAATAAATCCACAAGGATTTATGCATTTTCTGCCTTTTTATTGAGTAAATCTGAGTTTATTTGTAGGGCTGATTGCTTCATGATTAAAGTATTCTTTAAGCAGTTTGGTGATGTGAATCTGAATTTTCATTCAGTTAAAGGTATGATAATGTAGCAGGTAATGTTGCCACCTGACAGCCCCCCTGTTCGATCAGACATTAACCCGAGTCCAAAAAACATGCCCGTAGGTGAACTGTCAACTTCAAATTGTACTGGGATGGGAGTGAGTCAGAAGATTGCATGGTTAAGCCCCAGCACTATCAAGCTGCCACTGTTGGGCTGTTGCAAAAGTCCTTAACCCTTTCTGCTCTCTGCACCATATCATGGTTGAACCCATTCTCTGACACCAGCTTCCAAGCAACCTTTGATGTGTGAAGAAAAAATATATATGTGTCAAATAAATGCTTCTTTTTATTATATTTCTGTCTTGCACCTAGTGTTCTCTGGATAGCCTGTGTAACCATGGCAACCCTAAACATTGTGACATAAATTTTATAAGTAAAGATAAAACTTACTTATTTCATGTCACTCAATATCCAAAATAATTAAAGTATATAGTCTATAGGTTATTAGAACGAGTCGTTTGTTCTTTTCTCACGTGACTCCCATAGGCGCTATGCAGTGCAATAGATTTAAAAGAGTGAACGACTCAGACTAGAAGACTCATACAAAGAACTGTTCAATTCTGTTTCCTGTGTAATGCACTATGAGAGTCACGTGACAAAAGAACGAAAGATTTGGACGAGAAGATATGAGAGGTGAGCTGCTCATTCTGTTTATCATAATATGTCCTTAGCTGCATTGTAATATTTTCATTACTGGAACTATAGCCAAAATTTGTGTATGTAGACGTGTTGGGGGTCTGTTTATTGAAAATGTAACATTTTATTTTATTTCTGATCAAAAGAACGAATTGAACTAAATGACTCAGAAAAAGATTCATTTATGTACATGTAAAATGACAGATCTCAAGATGACCTGTTATGCAGTTTTCCTGGACAAAAAGGCCACTCCTGGATTTGTCTGTACTTAAAATGATAGAAGTAAACCACCAGTGAAGGAAAATCTTAACATGAAGAGCATGAAATACGTTATCTGTCACAGTGGTAAATACTAGGTGGCCAACAATGACACTGTACTTCTGCTTTGAACTGACAGGTTTGTAATGTTAATATATCCAGTAACAGATGCTTATGTGAGTAATCCTAATTGAAGTAGGTATGTGTAATGTACTCTGAGTGTAGTTTTAATAGAAGGAAGTCAGATTGATTTTCAGGAAACACGATGAATGCAAGAAGCATCGAACAGTGTGTTTAAACTGATTATTAATCGAACGTCGATATGTTTACTCAAACCCATAATTGATGATAGAATGATTACTGACTCCCCACACTAATTCTGACCTGCTCTGACATACTTTGACCTGTCGCAGCACAGAGCCACCAAAGACATAGGTCTTCTGTAGCATGGCCTTTGCTGTGTTTTTGGGTAAAAATTATAACAATTGAGTAAGGGTAGTCATGGTGATCTTTGTATAAAATCAATCTCATGGCCTTCAAAAAAGGAAGCGTGATTCACTGCAAGCACAGGGAACGGTTCCAATTTTAGTTGCACTATGACATACTATGTGTGTAAACAACGAACTGAAATCTCGTGTCAGTTGCAAGTGGGTGTAGAATTTTCAAGTTTCTTTCTTTCTTTGGCCTTGGGTTGTTCAAGCACAAATTAAGAATTTTTATCAACATGTATGCTTAAACCCTGTCCTCTTTGTTCTGATGAGAGTGCCGGATGAAATCTTTGTCTGTTTGTGTGTGTGTGTGTGTGTGTGTGTGTGTGTGTGTGTGTGTGAGTGTTTCATACTTGTGCTTGTGGTTTGTGGTTTCTCAGGTGAAGGTGCAGGTGTATCAAAGTAGTCCTCATCGCTCATGGCCTTTGCTTTCTCTTTTCCACCCATAGCTCACGCAACTGCGCGGGAATGAGAAGAAGTTCACCTTGCTGCATGCCCTTGTGGAGCAGATCATGTTGCATGAGCCCTGTTTGGCTACGTTTTTCCAGGAGTTGACAGAATTTGAGACCGTCCCAGGGGGTAGGCTAATCAAAATTGCATCAAAATGGAAGATTGGATGGTGGATTTTGGACTTCTTGATTGTTTTTCTTTTTTCATTGTGTGTTTTTGTGCTTTTATTCATTAGCATCAATTAAAGGCCTTACAGCTGAGGTGGATGGTAAGTATTGCACTATTTATAAAAAGTAATGATTGATTGAAGCGTTTTTCGTTATAGGACATCATGATGTTTGTGGCACTTTGTAGAAAGCAATTGATTTTTTTAACAGAAATGAACCATATTTTGCATAAAGGTTTGCCAGTATTGGTTATAAACCTGTTGGTGGTTATTTGAATGGCATTAAATAAATGGCTGCAGGCACAGAATTATTGGATCTGCTCATGATTGATGCACTACTGTCTTGTTTAACCAAGAGCAATAGTAACTTTCTCTGCAGTGATGGGCTCAGATGGCTTGCTTTATAAACTCAAAGACTTGACATGAGTGTAAGATCTCCATTGTGTCAATGTGGGCCTTTAGAAAGAGGCCATTTAAAAGGAGGTTCTGCCTCAGCGAGCATGGAAGATGGATGATCAGTACCTTGTCTCACCTTCTAGTTGTGAAGAATGAGCTACAGAAGGTCATTCAGTACAGGAAAACATACAAGTGGAAAAACTTAGGCATCCAGCACTCCAAATTCTCCAAAGACCTAAAGGTAATTTTGTATTGTCATTGTATAATAAAATGCTAAAGCAAGACATTACAGATTAGAAAAAATTGTTGGTTTGGATTTTGTTCAGGTCAATCATTTTTCCACCAGGTTATTTGAAACTAATTTTAGCAAATTTAAGATTTTTAACTTGACAATGTATTCATGAATTCATGTGTCGTTATGATATGCCTGTAACAATCATTGTTTACCAAGATTATTACTGCAGAAGTTCTCAATTTGTTGCTAATTGTTGGACTTGCATTATACATGGCCAGAAATTTACATCTTAGCAAGTGAAGATATATTGGATCTAATCAAATTTATCTACAATTTTGTTATGCATAATGGTGCATTTTTGATTTTATTATTAATCAATAAATAAAAGACATTCCAACAAAATATATTTATTTGGTCAGAACGGATTTACATGTCGTAACAATTCACATTCATAATTACAAGTCTATCCCCTGAAAGAGCATGCATACATACATTAATACGTCTTTGCTCACATCGTCTTGGGTGAAACATGTCATATTTGTGCAACCGGCCATTCATTCAAACGATGGAAGCAATTTTAGCAAAAAATATGCTTAGGATCTTGCTCTGGAGGATGTATTGTAGTTAGTCAGCTGTATTTGTTTAAGTCCAGAAGAAGGAAGAAAGCTTTACAGTAGTAGCCATTGCTAGCACTGTAATGAAATCCCTGCGTTGCTGGTGCTGGCGGACGTCACTGAGCGCCCTATGTATGCATCCTATGAATTTGCATGATCTTAGAATTTAGAATTCCAAACTAGCTGTTCTCATTCAAATCACATGACCACATACTGGATACACTGTATATCTGATCTCAGACTGCATATTCAGGGGCACTAGTGGCTCAGTGGTACTGTAGGTGTCCTGCCTGCCATGCGGAAGGCCTGGGTTTGATTCCTAGTCACTGGATGCAGTGCTGGTCCCAAGCCCGGAGTGTCGAGTCAGGAAGGGCACCCTGTGTAAAACCCTGTGCTTGTGTGCAGACTGGGTGGTCCAGTGTGGCGACCCCTTGCCGAAACACCACCACCTCGTACTGGATACTCAGATGTGACTCAGATCTGATCTGACAAATGTTGGTGTACAAAAAAAAATTGATTTACGTCACTTCAGGCTGGTAATGTGAAGTTATTTCAAGGCACTAACATGACATGTTGAACACTAGATGCTATACTTATACCATTATAATGAAACTGATATATACAGTATATAAATATATATTACTAAATATAGTAGGATGTCCATTCTGTAGTTTATAGTCGAAATACACCCAATTAGTTAATGTTTAATTCATTTTGATGCCTCATACAACAGATGTAAGAAGCACGGCTTTGCCCTTGTGTTGAGGATCCACACTCGTCCGTATTGTTCCCAGAAAGAAACCAAAATTCATCCACTCTCTGTAAAAGCTTCCTGTGATGCCAGACACTGGGAAACAAGTGGCAGTAATAACAGTCTTGGAGGTCGATGGCACTCAGTGGATGAGAAAGCATTCCTCTAACTCCTTTTCTTCTTTCATCTCTGACTATAGATGGCCATCGAGAAGTATGAGGCTGATCTTAGCCAGTTGACGAAGAGGTGCGCTGAGATGAGGAAACTCTACGCTGACATATTGGTAATCCCTGAGTTATTATTCCAATATCTTGTGTTGTGTTGCTCGGGGAGACGGATGGGATAGAAGCCTGCCGCTTTGTCCAGATCGGCCTTCTCAATTGTTTCTCTGCTTATCTCTACAAGGCGAAGATGGAGAAAAAGGGAGGGGTGTAATTCAGGCAGCCGATTCCTCAAGGTTACTATGCTCCCCACTGACTTAGTGTCGCCAGCTAAGTGCTGCTGCGATGTACATCCTGAGTGTGAGTGCATGTTATTCCACAAGTTCTGACGCGCATCTCTTCTACACAGTATTAATCACAACGCAGACGTCCGTTGAATTCTTTGTCTCTTGTTTTATTTTCAACATCAAA
>JAQMYJ010000015.1:19523920-19548026 GCA_030014305.1 Clarias laeviceps | reverse complement strand
AAATACACAGTCCTGAAAAAGGGACGTTTCTTTTTTTGCTGAGTATATATATATATATATATATATATATATATATATATGTATATATATATATATACCACTTGAGTTTAATTCGAGTATGAATTTATCAGAGATGGCATTTCCCAGATGCAATCTGCTATGTACGGCATGGGCATGTGCAAAATTATACTGAAAATATACTCTATGACAGCATCTGCTAAAATGTATGAAGCCTACAAAGTGTATTTCAACATATTGGACTTTAAACGGTGCAAACAAGGAGTGTAAATCCGACAACACAATGAGAGTCTATATTTGGCAGTCTATGCATTCAGGTGATTTACATATATTAAAATAGCAGGTCTTGAAAATCTACTCAATGCTAAACATTTTTGTTCATTTTTGTATAATATAAATGTATATTACATTACAATATATACATTTATTCAGAACATACATGCTATAAATGAAAATTTTCCCTATTTTTTCCTACAAAATAGGTTACTTTATACATTTTATTATCCAGGACACAAAAGCAAAGTTTTAAGTGAATAATGGCCATTTTCTATACTTTTACAATGCAAACAATTAAGAAATAATACATATATCCAGGAACAAAAATTATATTACAAATTACATAGTGTAATTGTTTTCATTTCACTTGGTATCTTTCAGGACATATCTTATTGACGTCTTATACTGTACGTATGCTCTAATATATACTGTATACTGTATATATATTTTACTACAATTTACTTTATCTCAGACCAGCAGAAATCCATATGTCAATGTGCAATCCCCTTAACCAGCCTGGCATTGAAGTAGTTTAGTCTTTTAAGAATAAAAAAACAACCAAAAAAACAGCTGTGCTGTGACCCCATTGTACTCCACTCAGATTAAACAATTTTCCGGGCCAATGAAGTTGACGAAAACATGCTGCCTTTGTGCCATTGTGCTGCCAGGCTACGACTGGACCCCAAATCTGTAGCTCGCTCTGAGTCACCCCATCTGTACAGGGTTAACCACTGACTCCATTTCACTCACCGTGTTGCTGAAGTCGCTAACAATCTGACCAAACTCATTATTAATGGCTGTCATGCCTGTCAGGAGAGGCGCAGGCTCAAAGTACTATTCATCTTGGTCTTTGGAACGTTATTGTATGTTCAGAGCTATTGAACTGAGAAAGCTTATTTTGTTGATTGTTTTAATCCATGTCGCTCTTTTAATGTTTCAGTGTTTGATTTCTGATAATAATAATATTTTAAATAATCCTTGGTTGCCTCGGGAGCAGACAGGATCAAAACATTACTTTTTTTTTTTTTACCTTCACTCTTGTCTCCAAAGGAAAGAATTGTTCCATACTCACAAAAGCGAGTAACTGAGATAAATTAGATGCTCGAGGCTTTCGGATGAATTTTAATGTCATTTGTTCTTCAGCATTGAGACCTCTTCACCTGTGTCTACACCCTGAGACATTCAGAGCAAAGCAGTCCACAACCACATCAATAACAGCATATACTCCCTGCACTAAACGGACAATACGTTGATCGACTACTCCATGCAGATACTGAAGTGGCTTCATGTTTTCTTCTGGCCTCTGGTCGTGTTGAGCTCTCCATATTGTGCTGAATTATAATGACGCTCGCAACCAGACCCAAGAGGTTTTGGACCACAAACAGTGTCAAAAGGTTCATCCGATGAGGCTGTTCTACTTAAAAACTTCAGAAAATGCAGGGCATTCAATTGCAATTCATTTGCGCTGTGCAAATTCTTGCTCATCCATTTCAGAGTCACCTAAGAATAGACTTTTTGGCCTAGATTATCCTTTGGGGCTTGTCCTGAAGACTGGACTAGAAAGAATCCAATAATCCTTCCTCAATCAAATATTAATTCTTCATTCTGGTGCTCCCGCTAGGTGTTGTTTGGTCATTGCATATTATGGGATGTTCAATAATAAAGAAACTCAAAAACACTTTGCCATTGAAAAAGTAACAAATCAGAATATATTGCAGCTTGCGATGCTGAAAGGTTAGATATTGATCAGTAATGTTTTCCTTATTTAACTTTGTGCACCTGTATGGCAGAGAATGCATGAGAGATTCCGGACAAATTATTTATTTACTTCATACATCACTTTATCCTGGTCAGGATTATGATGGATCTTAGGAGCACTGCGACAGGTGGGCGCCAGCACATGCATTCACACCTAGAGCTTATCTACACACTAACATGTTGGCAAGGTATAAAGAAACCAAAGAACCTACAGTAGAGGAAACCCACATGGACATTGGAAAATTCACATTTGCGCTTTGGTTCCAAACAGGGATTCTGGAGCACATTGACATTTTGACCATGCAATCAAATTATAATTTGTTTTGATTCAAACTGCAGCATGTCAGATTATAAATTAATTAAAAGATTCAACATTATACATTAATAATAATCAATTACACAGGTAACACAAATAAAATATTTTCAATCATAATTTTACCCATCATTACTTTACACAGCATACAGCAATAATTTCCACCCACTCTCATTCCCAGCAATCTGTAGCTCTTTTGTGTTACATTTTAATAGCTTGGTGATATTCACACCTAACCCAAGAATTACCACCTTCATGTTATTTTTCCTCTAAGGCAGACTGTTTTACAGAAAGACAGAGAGTGTGAGCGTTGAACATGTTTTCTTGATTTGCGATATGCAAGGCTTTAGTGGCTCCACTCTTTATTTGCGCTAACAATTCTCAATGAAATGTTGAGGGATTATTTGTGGCTACATACCTTGTTTCAAGGACACAGCAGGGCAAGAAGCAAGACATTAGAATCTGTTTGAAATGCACTGGGTTTCCCAAGCACTTTCATTCAGACCATATATTCCTGGGTAACAAATTCTCATACGTACTCAAGGTTAATTGTATATTTCTTGTGCATACAGTAGGTCTATGTTACTATAAAGAATACCTACTGTATGTGCTTCTTTAACGTAATGCTTTCATGGACATCTCATAAAACATAATCATTTTAAGTATAGCTTGGTGCAGTTCAGCCTATTTATTGGCTAAATAAATCTAGCAAATGACAACAAGACAGTAAACAGCGTTTTCCCTGCAATTACTGCAAAAGGTGTTCATGTTTTTTTTTTTTTACGGTGGATTTCTGTACTCACGACCATATCAGTACAAACTGAACAACACTAAAATAAATTTGACATTTTTAAACCTTAGAATATTAAACATTCTGCAGTAGCTCTTAAGTGTTTGTGGCAAAAGAAGCCGACTGCTCAAATGCCTCAAACATCCATGATCACACAATCACATTGTATACAGTATATAAAAAAAGAGAATAAATTCCATAAAAAAAATGACCATTGTGTAGTGAAAAGAACACTATTATTTTTTTTACTCCGCAAGGCCACTGAATTGCAAGGTCCACCAGTCAAGTGACTTACAGTAGAATCTAATTTCATTTAAGATGTTTTGCTGCTCCTCCACAAGCCTTGGATCAGGTTTACTAGGTTTGTTTCAATCTCATGAGTTTAAAATCTTAAAACGATTTTAGTACTCATCAGTGTAAAAAACTTCATAAAAAACATATCAGAGTATAAATGTCACTAGAGTAGTACCTTTGAGTGTGCATGCTTTAAAACCTTTGGTTGAAGGCCCTTGACGATGTAATGTACATTACAGTACTATGTAAAGGTTTTAGGGACCATATTATCTTTAGTACAAATGTCATTTTTGTCTTTAGTACAAATTTTGTTATGTTTATCATGTTTGCATTATTATCCATTCAATATGTCCAAACAGAGCTTAAGGAGCAAGCATAACAAAGAAGAAGAACTCTGCCATATTCTCCAGAATGCTCAGTAAAACCTTCAGCTGTTTTGCTTATATTTGCCTATGCTGTATGCTGTATGTACACCAAATATTGACACAGCTTAGTTCACTACTCTTTAGCGCTCTTTATGGAAGTTTCATTTAGGCTATGCAGAATTGTTTTCAAAGCCATTTTTGCTTATGACATTTTTTTGTATGTGCACAAGAATTTTGGATAGTACTGTATGTAAAACAGCTGTTAGGTTTTACTGAGCATTCTGGAGAATATGAGTTCTTCTGGTAACTGTCACACTTGCTCCTTACTGCAAAACTGAAGAGCATGGTCTTTGTGTAAAGTGCTGCTTTCTTTATAATTATTCTTGTCTGATGTTATTTATTTATTTATTTATTTATCTATCTATTATTTTTTAAGTTTGAAAATAATGAATGATTTTGTACATAGTAAAGCAGATATGATAAACATATATAAGAAAATTTGTACTAAAGACAATATGGTACCTAAGACTTGGGCACAGTACTGTGTCTTCAGAATTCATTTAAGGTTTATAACCCTTAACAATCACTTTTTCATCTTAGAACCAAAATGTATCTGTAAAAAAAAAATTAATTCACTCAGACTTGATGAATTAATTTAATGAGTAAATTAATTTAATTGATGTTGTGTTAGAATGTCAAAACTGCAGAAGATGAAAACATTTGTTTATAACGCTGTATCTCCATCCATTCAAACCATCATTGCTAAGTGATGGTTGACTGCAATGAAGTATGACTTTCACACTAGTGGTCATTGTTGTAGAAAGTTCTGGTGCTGAGAATCCCAGGCTCTGGCTACCTACAGGAATACACACAAACAAACACAACTGGCAAACCTCAATCAGTCACTGGTATTGTTTGGTATTTTGGTCCGTCCACGTGACATCTAGCATATGAGCCGACAGATACTCCCTACCCTGGAGATATATTTGTTGTTTCTGTGGCAGTTTATTTAGGGGTTGGGGTGCCAGTTCGACGCCAGATTGTCATCCACACGCTACGTGCAGTTTGGGAACGCCAATTCGCCTAACGTGCATGTTTTTGGACTGTTGCAGTAAACTGGAGTACCTGGAGGAAACCCATCACACATGGAGAGAACATGCAAACTCTGTGCACACGGACCAAAAGAGGCAATCGAACTCGGACCCTGAAGGTGCATGGCGACGGTTCTAACCACTAAGCCAAGACATTCAGCCCCAATCAGCCAGTGGAAACTGGAGTTACTGGAGGAAACCCACCAAGCACATAAGGAGAATATGCACACTATGAAACACACACAGACTGGTGCCAAGAGTCAAACCATCAACACTGGAGGTGCGAGGTGAAAGCCATCCTGTTGACTTTCTCTATACCTTCTGTCTGTACCTCTTTTTTTTTTTTTTTTTAAGAAGAGCACGCCTTGATTTCACAAAGAGTGACATTTTATTTATCATGACTTGGCCTGACACCTGGGTGGGTATTTTTGTGCAGTGAGGTCTAGCCATTATTTGCTGAGATTTCCCGTCATTCACACGGCGCATGACAGGACGAGGCGTTCTGTGGAATTTCTATGACCCAACGCACGCGCGTAAAGACTGACTAGGCATAGAGATTTGCGTTTTTCAGTCGGTGCAAAATTAATTAAGCAATAATTGCGCGCGCACTGCGGTTAACACGCACTCTCTCTCTCCCTCTCTCTCTCTCTCTCTATCGGGAAAAGGAGCGCGCGTGGAGTGATGACACTCAGCCACAGTGCTGAGGCGCGCGTGCCTCTCTGCTGCATCATATTCCTCCTCGTGGAGTTTTAAAACATCCGCTCATTAACAGAGGAACAGAGGGGTAGGATTGTTCTTCCTAGAATAGTTATAATAAAAGAATATTTCACTGAACAAATAAAATGCCTACAGTTGCAGAATCATCATTTAGTGGAATTCGGCGGATTTTTCTCTGAAGCGCGCGCGGGAGGTGGAGGAAAAAAGGCGCAAGGCACGAGCGAAACATTTTGGGAAGTTTGTGAAATTTACAGGATTTTTTTTGTGTGTGTGCGCAAGATGCCGCGTAACTCCGCGGCGCTGTGGCTCGGCGTGCTGGCGCTGGTGGCGCTCACAGCCGCGCAGAACGACACGGAGCCCATTGTGCTGGAGGGGAAATGCCTGGTGGTGTGCGACTCGAACCCCGCCACGGACGCCAAAGGCTCCTCGTCTCCGCTCGGCATCTCGGTGCGCGCCGCCAACTCCAAGGTGGCGTTTTCAGCCGTGAGGAGCAACAACCACGAGCCGTCAGAGATGAGCAACAAAACGCGCATCATCTACTTCGACCAAGTAAAGAACATTTGTTTTGTTTTTCACAGTTATAAAAGTTAAAATCTTACATAATGCATGCATATTTACTTAGAAAACAGTCTGAAATAAATGCATAAAATAATAAATATGTTTTCCCCCCTATTGTATGAAAAGTATCAAACCAACTGTATAATTATCACTAGATTATCAAATCTTACATCTGGACCTTCTAAAGCTTAGCTCTAAAATCTAATTAATGCACCTTTCCAGGTATAAGATTCACAGTAAATGTACAAAACACAATAAAATCACCCATCCCAGTGACTAGGGAAAAAAAAAACCCTTTTTTGCTGTTATCATTTCTAATAATACAGGATTGGCATATTTTCTCAGTAAAAGTCTACGTATTATTCTAAATAGTTTGGCTGGTTAATGAAAAAACAACAACAACAACAACAACAATAAAATAAACCAGTTAAACGATCAGTCGATCGATAGAACACCCTAATTAAAATCATTATTGTTTTATGCAGGTTTAAAGTAATCAATGTTATTAATACAGGAACAAATTATGCATTTCTGTTAATTGAGTTAGTTAATGACTCACACTCAGAATTCTTTCCAAATGTATGTGAGATTACTTATAATTTTTAAGTTTTATTGGACACCTCTGTAGATTTCTTATACATTAAGTATTTGCTGGGCCACCAGTTTAAGTGCAATTTATGATGCATGTGTGTGTATGTATGTATGTATGTATGTATAAAATATAAAAGTGACAGTTCTGTTATCGCATTTAAGGAATCTCATGTACTGGTTCAAAACTGCTATAGGCCGCTACTTTTCTCTACTGCTGAATAGAGATTGTAGAAGACCACGCAGGCATCATGAAGTGTAGAAAAGTGCACACTCAAAGCACAGTATTGCCCACTGTGATGAAGTGCAGCTGTGCTGCATTCCAGTCAGTAGCCTGCATAAATCATTACTGTGCACCCTTACCTTGCTTCCTCATTGTATACTTCCAGCAATGCAATTCATAACCCTGATCTTAATTCTTAAGTCATACATCACACTGCAATGTGCATAAAATTATATAATATTTATAGCTCAATATGTTTTTTTTTAGTTTTTAAATATTTTTTATAGTTACACAATGTACTCATAACCTTTTTATTACTGAGCAATATAAGGCTGCAATATGCAAATGAACCTGCAACCCATCACTATTTTTTGTGTGCTCGGATGCTCCAGACGAGTGTTTCTGTAGGTGTTTTTGATGATTCATGTGTTTCACATGATCCAGGAAGCATAAATGATTTTAATCAAAATCATTGTGTAACTTTGTCAACAGACAAAATCCATTGCAACATGTAATTACAGTGTAATTTTGTTCATATTGCACAGCCTTATATATTATTGCATTGTCACCTCGACCACATGCAGTGTTGCCATTACTAACCTTCTTGCTTCTCACCATTCACTTGTCATTCAGTTCTAAAAGACACACCGACAGGCCAGGACAAATGAATCTCATAGAACTTGGCCTTGGTGTTCAGATACAGGGCTGATGTTCCTTATATATCACTTCTGGATATGTAATGATAGCATTGAGTAGAGCCATGCTGCCAAGTAAGCTTTTTGGTCAAAACGAAATGTCAGTTATTCAAGAAAAAGAGAACCAAGAAATAATTGTGATGTTTTTGATAGATGTGTATCCCAACATATGTTTTCTTACTGAACACTTTCATCCATTTGAGGGACTCATGTTTAAGATTTGGCTGAAGCTTTAATAAAGTCTTAATTAAGTGCTCAAGCAGATGGGCTACAGCATATATCAAGTATTAACAAGGCAGTGTTCTACCTTGCACCACACTCTGTTCCCATTCAACCCTCCCTTCTGCTCTATCTTAACTCAACTTCTGCAAAGACAGTGCTAATAACTGTGCATTTTGATGCAGAACACAAAATAAAACTCGGCTGCTTTTTCTGCTGAGATGTGCTGTGTATAGGCTGCCCTTGAGGACCTATTATTCCTTACTCGTTACTTTGGCTGTAGGGGCAGGAGGAGGGGAAGTGATAAAAGTAGGTGGACTGACCAGCTGCTCTTCGCCCCTGTTTTGTACAAATCCTCAATGCACACAAATCACAAATCAACCAACCAACAAAACAACCAACCAGACATTCTGTCTAACCCATAGATTGATGCCTATTGGGGCATTTATGTAACTCTCTGGCAGCAGAGCAAGCCATGCTGGCCTGCTGTGTATTGTGGGAGAGCTCTGTGGATGCTAGCCATGCTCCCAATGGGATGGATACTGGTACCGATGGTGCTTAATCTTTTCAACACTCACTGGAATGAGCTGCTTGGGTTTGGAAAGGACTATTGGATTCCCATTTGTGAGCTATCTGGAGCTCCTAGATATGTTTATGGCAGGTGATTGTGTCTTATCTTTCCCAAATGGTTATGGGAAAAAAAAGAGCCAGGTGGATACTGGGTCAGACCTTGGTTAAAAAAAGCAACAACAAAAACAACAGGACAACAAACAAAAAACAAACAAAAAAAGGATTAAATAAAAAAAAAAGGAAATATCTAGGGCTGTGTTGCAATTCTGGACAACTATATGTTTTCTCCTTTGTGTCTTATTCCAGGAAGTCCTAATGCCAGTAGTTTTGCATAAAAATTATG
Organism: Clarias laeviceps; assembly: GCA_030014305.1. NCBI lineage: Eukaryota > Metazoa > Chordata > Actinopteri > Siluriformes > Clariidae > Clarias > Clarias laeviceps. The sequence continues at coordinate 19,539,208 of JAQMYJ010000015.1, read as the reverse complement.
AGAATGCTTTTGAAACGTTGGTGTTGCCATCACATACAAAAGAGGTATAATTTTTGCACAAATTTATATATTGGTAAAATTGTAGGTCTGCTTGAAATATCACATTATCATACTATTTTAAATGCCAGACGAATTCACAGTACTTAATTTGCACATGTATAAACAGAAATACACTGTATATTTTTATGGCATAAAAGTCTACAAAAAAAACCAAAAAAAAAAACAATAAATCACAAAAGAGTTGTCACCTCTTGCTTTTAATGGGAGAGCTCCAAACTTGCTGTGTAACATTCTTTTATCTGGCAGTCTGAGAAGCTTTGTAGTCTAAAGTGGCACAATAAGCACAAACGAAGAAAGTGAGCAGAAACCCCAAAGGGTCAGAGACAATAGATTCAGTAACATCATAGTACCTCCTGCGCTCGTACACCAATATTCCAAGACCATGAGAAACTTAAAGAGGAAGAAAATACAGGATAGTACATTCAATACAAACTTCCAAAAAAACCCTGTAACTTAAAAAATAATGTTGAAGCAAGAACTAATTTGTCAGTTATTTCACATTACATTTGTGTCTGTTCATTTGGAAAATGTGGCTAAGTTTTTACAAATAAAGTAGAAATCAACTGAAGGATAAAATTCGTAAAAAAGCAGATTGTTGTAAGAAGATTGATACAGTGATATAAAGTTTCACCTGTTTACTGTAAGTAGCAATAGGATGAACAGAATACACATAGGACCTGATTTAATTGATTTTGTGCGTACCAAGTACTTTTTTAAATTAGGAATGGGATAAATTGTAAATCTTGATGGTAATTTACAAAATGTATTATTTTCATTATGTTAAATTAATTTAGGGGAGGAAACAGCATGTAAATGAGGATTTGCATGTGCTGTTTGTTCTTGACACCCACTGAGACTTGTGGAACAGTAAAACAGAAAATAAAACTTGTCACATGAGCATAATTACACACCAGTTAAAGGCAGTGAAAGAAAGTCTATTTTCTCTTTATAATGTACTTGTGAATAAAAATCTGTTCACTCTCTATTTCAGTTCCATGACATCAATGTACAGTCTGTATCTTATAGGAATGTAACTTTGCCGTGGTGGTATCAAGTCAATTTTATTAACATTCTGTTCTTTTTGAGACACCTGAGTTAATTCATGAGAGTGGCATATTTAAAGCAAGCCATACTTTTGATAAACATTCTTTTAAAACTTTGTTAATTAGGTAATTTTCTAACTGTTAAAAATGGGCTTTGACAAAATTGATACCTTCCCTTTAGCTGCACCATTTCATTAGTATAATCGACATTTCTCCAGGCTGTGAGGTTCAGTGAACCAATTTGCAGTTGGAAAATTAATCTAATTTCATAAACATCACCCTGTTTTTTTCTCTTTTGAATAAAAATGCCCCTAATTTAATATTTTTCAAGGAAAGCAGTTTAAGTGGATGTTACTCATTTGAAAGATGCAATCCTCCATACATCCTGACGGTTCATCAGTTCACACATACAGTATTTTGCAGGTGCTATCAAAGTTGCATGTTTTACACACCTCAATCTTAAGTAAAACTTTAAAGTAAGAGTTTGAATAAGTGCTCATTAATGTGTGATGCTGGTCAGTTAACTTTAAAGGGAGGATGGAATTACAGAAGTGATTTTTCTTCCAGCTTAATTTGTATAAAATGATTTTTGCTTGTTATACAGTACTGTCCAAAAGTCTTCAGCCACCCTTCATTTCTTCATATAAAATAAAATAAAAACCTGTAGATTAAATTTAGAAAACAGGAATCAATGTTTTACAGTGACAGGCTGCAAAGTGCCTAAAAATATAACTTAAAAACTGGTTGTTTATGTAACAAGCTCAGAAGCGACCTCATGTCCCCTCTCATCTGTTCCAACCACTCAGCATTAAACATCACTAATACTGTATATTAATCACCGGCCTGATTATCTGTAATCATCTGCATCTGTTTCCCACTGGTTCATGCCTTACGGTAGATATTTTTATGCTTGAATGATTCATACTGTAGGTCACTCTGTGGCTTAACAAACAAAAAACATTCATCTGAAATTGCTCAGGGACTGGACTGAAAATGAATGAGAGCCAAAAACCTTCCAAAAATGAGAACCAAACAAAGAACAAAGAACCAAAAAAAACCAACTATTCCTCAAGACTACATTAAAATACAAGGTGGCTCTTTGGAAGAAAAATATGAAGAAAGGTGGCTCAATACATGTATTGTGAATCTTATGAATTGTGAATGAGATCATGTTGTGGATACACTCAACAGCCAGATTTCTAGATAGATCTACAGTGGAGACTGCTTTTATTTTGCAATAACTTTTGTTTTACAAGTTACAAATAAAAAGTGTGGAATTACAGAAGATTTTATCAGTGATAACAAGATTGAAAGGTAAAGTTTCATAGTATATTTACATGAATTTGAAAATTTCTTCATATATGTTTATGCGTTGGAGCTGGCATGAACTTCATAAGTTTGTACACAATGTAATGATCTCTTTTAAATTAAAACTATACTGTATAAAACTAAACTCCTGGCGGTGTCTTCTGAAGACTTTAATTTGGTCTTTTGGACTGGATCTATTGAAATATCATGGCCAGTACAAATTAACTTGAGTATGAATTTTACATAATTGTACAGAATTTTAAATAATTGGCTTATGGTTCCATTTTCGGCTGACTGTGTCAATCTGATTGTGGATTAAACTGAACGCAAATGTTTAGATACACAGTATTCTTATCAGGAGTCCTAGTGTGGCTTAGGAAAACATTGACAAACAACCACAATGTCACTGCTAGCCTTTAATTCGGACACCAAACAGGAAGGGGAAATAGATGTTGGAACATAGTTTGATCTCTCCCTGAGGCCACTTTTTTTTTCTGCAACTCACTAGTCCAGTTTTGATGCTTTTGTGCCCTCGAGAGATGTTCATGTTCTTTGTAGATAACAATGGTGACTGACATTGGTAGGCCATTTGAGAAAGAGGCTAATAAATGGATTGTTCTCTGAGAATATTCAGCCACTATAATGACCTTGGGTGCAAGGATTATTCTGTTTGTGCTTCTTCTTTTTTGATCTGTCTGATTTAAATGTTGTTTGACTACTCAATTGAATATTCTTTGTATGTAAAAATGATAAATTAAGGTTGTAGCTGATAGAAAATGATAGTTACAGCTCTAGAAATGCCACATTACCCTATGCAATGCAGTCATTTAACTTATTGAACTATAAAATTTATCTAAAAATAAAGCTGTATCTAATGAAGTGCCAACGCATATGTATATAGACTGCTTGCATATTCTGTGACATTCACATCCTACAGTAAGAAACAGATTTTGCTTTGCAGATTGTAATCATGAATACAATATCATTATTTAAAATCAAAAAGCATATCCTGGTTAAGTTTAGACAGTCCTGCTTTCTAATTGACAGCGACAGAGCAGGATGACAAAAAAAAAAAAAAAATCCTGGCGTGCATGAATACGTATTTCAGTTAAGATCTTTTGTACATCTCATGACAAAAAAGAAAAATGAGAAGAAAAAAAATGCAGGATTTTCAGGAGAAAATACTTGAATGATAATGTCTGGCCCAATATAATTCTTTATAAAAAACTTTTTTCTCTTAATTTCATGCTTTCATACCTTTGAAATATATATTCTTTCCGCCCTACAGGTTCTTGTCAACATAGGAAACTATTTCACATTGGACTCTGTATTTCTGTCCCCTCGCAAAGGCATCTACAGCTTCAACTTTCATGTTATTAAAGTATATCAGAGCCAAACCATACAGGTGAGAAGGCATGTCGACTCGGATTGTAGGCTTGTGCGATATACCTACTGTATATTATCATCCCTATTCATGATCACATAGGAGCGCTAAAAATATACCTGTACATATACTATCTACTATAGATCACTTAAAATATATGCTAAAAGAGCGGTATTATTCTCTACATATACAGAGAGATCTGACAAGTAAATCAGACACTTCTTGGAAGCCCTGCCCCTTTCCCATCTTAGGCTCTCTTGCTGTTATAAATACAAAAATTTATCAATGTATCAACTGAGCTAACATTACGCAAATAGAAAAACTCCAAACTCCACAGACACAGACCAAAAGGAAGTCAAACTGCCAACCCTGGAGGTGTTGACTCAAAAAGTTTAAACTCACATGCAACTTCATGGCACATCTAACACTGTACAAATTATATGGTAATGGTGATGGTAATTAAAAGATGATCAAATATGCTGAGTTTTTTGCTCTTCTGCTCATCAGCCAAAATTTTGGTTAGGTGGATGTTAGCAAATTTATAAAAAGATGATATCAAAATGTGATGTTATGCTTTTTTAACCATATGACTGGAGAATGAAATGAAATCCATCATCCAGCTGAGTTTTCATGATTACAGCAGTTTCTAATTGCACAGCTGGTAATATGATTACATCTAAAATCATATTCATTTTCTTTCCATTTTGTTGGAATTGAGGGTAATTAAATTGTTTATTGCAATATAATAAAATGAAAAGTCAGTCAATATCGCACAAGCCTACTGCATGGATATGAACAAAGAATATCAGTTTAACTCTGTTTTTTGCTTATTGTGTATAGATAATTATGAAGCCATGTAAAATTATAAGCGTAAAAATTTGCTTCCGCTTTAAGACAAGTTGATTTTTACCACGTCTTACAAAAACTTGCATGAAGTATTGATGAAGTTGCTACCTTTCTTCTTGCACTTGATAAAGCCCATGTGCACTTTGTTTGACCCTGATTTATTACAGTATGTTCCGTGTGTTTCTTCATATGGACTTCTCATCTGCTGTCTTTTAGGTGAACTTGATGTTAAATGGAAAGCCAGTCATCTCTGCCTTTGCAGGTGACAAAGACGTGACACGAGAGGCTGCTACCAATGGCGTTCTCCTCTACCTGGACAAGGAGGACAAAGTTTACCTGAAACTAGAGAAGGGAAATCTAGTGGGTGGGTGGCAGTATTCCACCTTCTCTGGATTCCTCGTTTTTCCTCTGTGAAAAAGAGGGCGTGACTGCCAGCTTTTCCACACACCAACAACATAACGCCATTGTTTAAGCGATCTGTCAGCATCAACAAGAAGGGCCTGGACTGGAGGCATTCCTCCAAATGCTCATTCATTCACTGTTTGCCCAAAGTGTGAAAAGGACCTTTGGAGAAATATCGTTGTGGCATGTATGTTCCTGTTTTCATGATGCAAAGACACATCTAGGGACCTGCAGCGAGTCTTTGTTGCCTTCATACAGTATATTTAACAAATTCGACTGAAGTATTTAATGTCTTTCAAAGCAGTGGATTTTTCTTACCATGCGTCAAATATTAGTCACTTTTCTGATGTCTGTAGGGTCAATCGATGTCATTTGTATCTGATCACGCATTAACTGTTTGATATGATAGCACTTTTCTTTGGAGAATTCAGAAGGTACACAATTTCCTTTAGTGCGTACACATCATAGGGAGCTCTAGGATAAATGATTAAGAATGTACACCTAAACTCACCTAAACCTCACCACTCAATAAATATGGGGTGACTAAACTGGAACCTTCGAAGATCTCATTTCCTGCACAATGTTAATCCTTATCGTATATACAGTATCTTATTCAGGAACATAGGAATATATAGTATAGAGTATAAATAACATTTTTATTTTTTCACTTATTTATTTATTTAACATTTGTTGATTTTTTTTTACATAATTGGCTGAAAAAAAGCAAACAAAAAAAACAAGAAGAAACACAAATCTTTATGTTTGGGTCAATTCATTAAATGAAGATGAACAGTCATTTTAAACTGACAGAAAGGAAGATAAATAAAAATCTTTGTAACTATGGATACCTCCATATCATATTTACATTGGTACCCAGTGGAATCTCCAAGTATGTATAAGGGTGAGTCCCTCGTATCCGCACTCTGGTTATAGTAAAACTTCTGTTGGCCACAATGTTTTATCAGCGCTTTCCGTCCAAGGCTACTGTCTCCCCAGTCACTGCAGTGCAGGTGTGAACGAGATATATTAGTTCATTTGTAATGAACTAAAATGGAGATAAAAAAACGAGCGAAAATGGATGTCCCACTTGTGATTGCATGAAAGAAGAGCTGCGTGCAGTGATTTTTTTCTGTGGTCTGAGGGTGTACCTGTTGCTGAAACAACTCATGGAAGAGCATAAATAGAAGTGTTTCGATATGTGCAAAAATAAAAAATTGAACCGATACTGTTGGAAGGTGAAAGTTTCTTCAAAAGAATCATTACTGGTGATGAGACATGGATTTATCACTACAAGTCTATGTGTAAACGGCAAAGTATTGAATGGAAACATCCTAAATCACCGACCAAGAAAAAGTGATTGCTTTGCTTGATGCTCACAGTTTTCTGGGATTCTCAAGGGCCAGTATTGGAACATTATCAGGAAAAAGGTTCAACAATCCACAATGCAAATTACTATAAGATGCTTATTGAAGAGCTGAAGCCTAAACTTCTAATTAAATGCAGAGAACTGCTATACAATCTGGCATTACAATGCACACTTCTGCCCACACTGTCTACATGCTAAAACCCAGTTCTGTGGTGTTAAAGCATCCTCCCTATAGTCCTGATCTCGCACTACTGGACATTCCCCTGTTTAGTCTCCTGAAAGCAGCCCCATGAGAACAAAAATTCACCTTTGATAAAGAAGTAAAGGCAGCGCTGCATTTCACCCTAACACTTTTTTTGTTCGCAAGGAAATAGCTTTTTGGCAGAAGTGTATTAAACAGCAAGGAGATAATAATGCGTTTGTCTTTTCTAAAGGTTAATTATAAGTAATTCTACAGAAAGAGTGCGGATAATTTTTGACTCACCCTTGTAAAATTTCCTGCCTGGCAAAAAAAAAAAAAAAAAAAAAAACTTCTGAAATGTCAAGGTTAAAACACGGAAGGATATTGGTGAACTGTCAACTTTGTGGAAGAAATGTGGTCAGAAAAAAAATCTGAATGGAAATCACATAAAATGAAGTCATGGTGAAGTCACATTTTTTTTTTAATCAACAGTAAAAATCACAGCTCTGTTTATTAGTGAAACAAAGGATTTCCGAAAACTGTGTGACTATAAGAAAACCAATTGTTAGTGAAGATAATCAGAAGAAAAACTTCAAATTGCTAGGGAGCATAAAGATTGGATTTTGGAGCAATGGAAAAAGGTATTGTCACCTGCTAAGTCCAGATTGACCCTATTACAGAGCAATGTGTCCATCAGGGTAATAAGGAAAGAGCATGATGCAACACCCCTATCATGCAGAGTGGCCAATGTACAAGCCTCTGGAGCAGTGTCATGATCTTATGTGTTATATAAGATCATATATGTGTTATTATGTGTCAATAAAAGAAGTCAGATGACGACCAGAATGTACTGAATGACCAGTGTAACTCACCAATTATAATTTTTTCTTCCTTGATGGCACGGAAATATTCCAAAAGGGACTCAAATGGTGAAAGCATGGTTCTGAGAGCATAAGGAATCTTTACACACCTGATTCGCATATTGCATAATCAAAGATAAAGGTGGTTGAATGAAAGATTAGGGTATGTGGCGTTTTTCTTTTTTTTTTTTTTCGCCAGGCAGTGTATCTTATCTCCTTCCATAAATATTGTTTATGTGGCTAATGATTAATATTATTATTAAGATGTTTTGGGTAGTCTTAAAGTTGTTCTGCTACAAAATCAAAAGTGATCAAAAAAAGCGACATCCATTGCCAAATAGTGAACTGAACACATTTCATAGCTGCCAAGATCTTGTTATAAGTACATAATCAGAATCAAATTGAGCCAATTTTTGCAAACATAGGCTAAAGTAAAGAACAACAGTTAAGTACAATGCAGACAGTGTATCTGTGGGGTACATACTGTAACCTTTTCCGTTGTGAGATATATGGCAAAGATTGAAAAGGGAAAAGGGGATTATGGAGGTGATGATAAGATTAGTTCTCAACTCTTCAGGAGCAGACTTGGAAATCTCGTTCTGGGTCGAAATTCACTGCCAGAGCCCCATGTATTTGCAGTGTTCATGTTATATTTCATAATTGCGTTTTCCCCCCATGTATTGTATCTCGTGTTTGCTGTTCTGCATTGTGAACAATATCTGCTGGTTTGTGGCTATGAAATGGCACTAAACTGTTCCATGACAATATATAATGGCACGTAGAGAATAGCAAATCATTTAAACTTAAGAAATCTGCAATGAAGTTGTTTTTGTGGGATTATAGTATTATATTAATATAATAAAAGTGTCCACTTTTACATCATTTTTATGGACTTTATATGGGCTGAAATCAGTGGTGCTATTTTTGGTGAAATGGAAGGAGAGAAGTTGTCATTTTATTTCAGCAAACAGAATGTTTACAATCACAGAATAATAGGAGAAACACAATATATACAGAATTTTCGACATTCAGCTAACAATTGGGCGGCACGATGGTGTAGTGGTTAACACTGTGACCTTGCACCTCCAGGGTCGGGTTCGATTCCCGGCCAGGCTCGATTCCCGTCTCTGTGTGCATGGAGTTTGCATGTTCTCCCCGTGCTTGGTGGGTTTCCTCCGGGTACTCCAGTTTCCTCCCATAGTCCAAAGATATGCAGGTTAGGCTAATTGGCGTTTAAAAATTGCCCGTAGTGTGTAAATGAGAGGGTGAGTGTGTATGTGTGTGTGCCCTGTGATGGATTGGCACCCTGTCCAGGGTGTACCCTGCCTCGTGCCCTAAGTTTCCTGGGATAGGCTCCAGGTCCCCGAGACCCTGAATACAGGATAAAAGCGGTATAGAAGATGAGTGAGCTAACAATTGGATGACTAACTGCAGTAAGCACTTTTCAAACACAAATACCTTACATGGCTGCCAGGAGGCTTCATCTTGGGTGTACTGTTCCCTAAATTATAGCAGATTATAATACATTTTTACAGTAAGCTTTTTACTGAGTGAAGTATACTTCATAGTAAAGTAATCATTCTGCAAAAAGTGAACCCTGTGACAAAGTGTGCAACAAAAATGTACATGCAAATGTAAATTGTTTTTGGGTACGGCTGTAAATTGAATTAGATAATGCAATGCTATTTGACCCAATTTAATAGACTTTAGAAGTGCGACCATTAAAGCAAAATGTGTTAATTTTGCAATTGTAAAGATAACTCTCCAGGATCTAATTATGAGGGGGTTCAAGACAGATTGGGACTTTTGATTGTGCAGAATAATATAACACAATTAAGAGAGACAAATCTACCTTTATTTCTTTATGTAATCCCCTGCTACACTAATGCACCCATCCCAGTATTTCACTAGTTCTTGGATACCATCAAGGAAGAAGGTTTTCTCAGTATGCCGGAGCCGCTTCAGACTGGCACCCCAGGAACTCCTTTAATGGCTCAAACATGTGGAAATAGCTTGGAGCGAGGTCAGGACTGTTGAGGGATGTGGCAATAACTCCCAGCTGAACTCTTGTAATGTGCAAGTGGTGGACAAGTTATCCATTGATTTTCAGGATTCAGGCTTCATGGTAACGACTTCAGCCTGGATCGTCATTCACGGAGGTATGGCCTTCTTTCTTCATGTGCACCATTCCAATGTTTTACTGCAGTTGAGAGTCATCCCATAAATCTCAACTGATTTTACGCCTTCATTCACAAGTCCTGGTTTGACCTGAACAGCCCTTGTAAATCCAGTGGACAGTAGAGACCATCTTTTTAACATCTTAGTTACAATGACAGTTTATTTAAAGCCAAAAGAATCACACTGTGATGCATTTCAGATATCGCATGGTCTCACATTGCTTTAATAGTTATAGAAAGCAGCCTATGCTTATGCAACCATTGCTCGGTGTGTAATATGCGAATGACTCTCTGCCTGTGGCTTCCTGTGGTACCAGCATTTGCAATGCAATGTCTGTTTAATCTGCCTGTTTGCCCCAAAACTTTTTCTTAGTTTTGCATCTGCGCAATGCAATTATATAAATGCAAAATGTGTTTTTGTCTGTTTATAACCCCCTTTGGTTTAAAACCTTAAAAACAATTCAGAGTCAGCAATTGCATTCCGTTTGAAGAAATTCTTGGATTAGTTTGGACTTGCACAGCTGTTTAAGTAAAGGCTCTCTAGATGACACTGCAGATTGTCCCCCAGAATGCTTTCTCAACTTCTTCTGTCCTATTTTCAGCATAGGATTCTACATAAAGATATTTGGATAGTGAGGAATATTTTGTTACTATTTATATCAAATACTTCACTCCTTTGCATTTTGTTTTGTGAATACTCCTTAATCAAATGCCACTATTGCTTACACTTGCAATGCACTATAAGTTTTCTGCCTAGATCGTATTGTTCTTAGGTAAATCAAACTTTCGAAATGGAGAGATGGTAACGTTCTGTCTGCCAGGCATTACAAAGTGCTGTTCACTTTGGATGGATGGTGAATGCCATACTGAGCACTTCAGTATTGATTTGTGGTCAGCGCGATCAGGTCATTTAAAGGAAGGATGTCACAGTGTTTGTTGAACTGACAAGTGAGAGTCTTGTAAGAGATGGACTTTTAATTGAATCTGACAGTAATGGCACATGACTGAAACTAGAGATGCATCGATATTGTCAATCATATACAGTAGCGTTCATTTACATTATTATTTTTTTTTCATTCTAATTAAATGCTGATACCAAAATCCAATACCAAGTCATACTATGTGATGTAAGCCTAGTGTGTCACCCAAACTCACCCAAACTTAGAGGTGATACAGTACAAAATGATGTATTTCACAATTACAGAGGACAATCAAAGCAAAAGCTTCGCTCTGTGATGAAATCCTGAGGAGATACTACAGTACAAATAACCTCAAGTTGCAAGGAGTTTTAATTGCTAACAACATCATACAGCAGCAACCAAAATCTGCTCATCTACCCACAACGTACCTAACTGATGTACAATGAGCTTGCTAATATCATAAAGAACAAGCAGTTAGACTAAATGCATGCACACTTTTGATGGCCACTATGTAAAGCATAAACTGAGATAAATAACATGTTCCATGACACCCTGTTTGAAGGAAATTACTTATATCAGTGTAAAAAAACAACAATGAAATGAATCCCTAATTGCATCTAATATTATGTTCTTAATATAGACTGTTTCCTTCAAAACAATCATAGTATTATCATTGCACGTAAGCCCTTTTTTATTTCAATGTCATACTTATGCATCCTCTGGCAGCACCTCATAGTTAAAGGAAAGTTAAACCTATTGGGACCACAACTGTGATTTTTTTTAGAAGAGGTTTGAGCCAACAGAAATGTTTTGCTTCGGTAAACAGCGCGCTCACTGTAGATAGACATTTATAGTCATTTCAGGCGATGTCAAAGATAACAGCAAATGGAAATGCACTGAATGAATGATGAACGTCTGCTGTTTAAGGCTACTCCCCTTCCATTGTTAGGTTTTTACATGTTTATAAGTACAACAGAGAACTGAGGATGACTTCAGAGTCTTTTATTTGTGCACACTTATGTGTCACATAAAAACCTGCAATATCACTAATTGTTGAAATGTATCTGGAGTGTTACTGATGGTAGTCTTGAACGGATCATCCTATGTTTTTATCCAATTAAACCAAAGCTTCTGCTTTTAATGTTGCCCCGTTATTGATTGACAGCTCGATAGGGAAGGCCGTTTTTAAGCCGAGCAATTTGCATTCTGAAGTTAAGCTGCTCTGACACTGTACAGTGTGTGGTAACACTAATTGGGCTGAGACCTCATACTCCCAAAGGTAATAGACTAAGAAATCATTTCATTCCATGATGTGAAATGGGTTGATACAGGTAAGTTATTTTTATTACGTGAGAGCCTGTGATAGCAGTGTGAGCATTATCACCTATAAGAAGCATGAAAAAACACCTACTGTATAAGAAGGAGTATCTATCAGATCCCATCTTTCACGTAGCATTAAGGATGAGCAGAGATGTATGCACCAAAATTGTAACTCTGACACCCATACGCATCATATGTTTTAGGGTGATTTTAGGCAGATTTTCATATTATTTCACATTTTGTACCAAGGTTTTACTAAACATCTACAGTACATGATCTATCAGTCACAAAAGAAGATCCAAGAGTGGGTGAAAGTTCATGGTGACTAATAATAGCTACTGTGAAGATTCACAAAATGGTAAGGTAAATTCGCCGTTTAGTCAATTTTAGCCATTCAGATGGGTGTCCATTGTATGTCTGTAGAAGAAAAATCTTTACCTGTTTTTTTGTTGTTGTCCTTTGTCTATTTTTGCATTCTTCAGAGTTTAAACATATAACTATCATGACCTCATATCAGAAGATACCTCGCCATCTGGATTGTTGCTCAGCTCTGCTCTTTTCTAGAGGGTCGTGGGTTAGCATTAGCCAATTTACATAGACACTGAAACTGTGCATTTGGTGGAGGAGTGAAAGAAAGAATTTTACGTATAAAAAATGCATTATCTAAGGGTTATTTCAGCTGGAGCATTAACAGACACAAGTTATGAAAGCTATAAGACATATGTCTTGTAGCTTTATGGTCCTGTGTTTGATCCTGAGTTTAGATTACTGTCTGATCAAACGTTTACATTCTCTATGTCCACATGAGTTGTTGAGTTTCCTCCCGCTTCAAAAAATGTTGTCTCATTCAGGTTGCATTCATGCCTTGCTGCACCAAGTGTTCCTGAGATAGACTCTGGATCCAAGTTCACCATGACCGTGATAAAGCATTTACAAAAGATGTATATCTATACATTATAATTCATTTAGAGTCACTGTTGACCAAGCAGAGTGCAATGTGCTACAAAGCAGGAGGTGTATGCATTTTAATTAGAGACAGAAATTCAAAAGCAGATACTTTAATCATTGCAGATCAATCAGATCAATCATGGACATCCATAATTAATTTGTCAAGTGCTTGGCATTTATACTGGAAAGTTTAGTGCAGAAGATTCTGTGCAGACACTTAGCGCACCGCAACCTTAAACACCGTTCACCAATTTACTGCCTTGTGCTGTCTGACATTTACATTATATTATATAAGGCCCAAACTCTGCATAATCCCTGATGAACAGCAATTTATAGAAAAGTCACTTGACCTTCACATGTGAATAATCACATGATTCATGTTTTGTTTCTTTATTGTCATTTTTCAAAAACTGTCTTTGTTTTTACATATTAATATTGAATATTCACCCAAATGAGGTTGAGCGCCCTGTTGTGTCTGTGTCCTCACAAGGTTTCTTCCTTTTTGTCATCTGAGGGAGGTTTTCATTGCCACTGTCACCCTCAGCTTGCTCATCAGAGACAAACTGCTAATTATAAGTTATACATACAGTAGTTCTTCACACTTTTCAAACGTATTATTATTATTTTATTCTGTGAAGCTGCTTTATGACAATGACCACTGTTAAATGTGGTGGTGAGAAAAAGTATTTGCCCACTTACTGATTTTTTTTTTTTTGCATATTTGCCACACTTACATGGTTGAGATCATATTTTTTTTTTTTTATATTTTCCCTATGTGAAATTAATTGCCCCCAAACTTAATAACGGGTTGTGCCACCCTTGGCAGCATCAACAGCAATCAAGCATTTGCGATAATTGGCAGCTTAAGAGATCTTTTTTTCTTTTTTTTTTTGCAAGTCTTTCATGTCGTTGTGGATGAATTTTGGCCCACTCTTCTCTGCAGAATTGTTTTAATTTAGCCACATTGGCTTTCATGCATGAATGGCCTGCTTAAGGTCATGCCACAGCATTTTGATTGGACATAAGTCCAGACTTTGACTAGACTATTTTCTTTTATTTTTAAACCATTCAGAGGTGAACTGATTCGTTTCAGATCATTGTCCTGCTGAATAGCCCAAGGGTGCTTGAGGTTGGAAACCTGATGGCCAGACATTCTCCTTCAGGATTTTCTGGAAGAGCGCAAAATATATGGTTTCACCAATTATGGCAAGTCGTCCAGGTCCTGAAGCTGCAGCAACAGACCATCAAACTAATTTTATATATGGCATAAGGCTCTACTTCTGAAATGCTGTGTTCTATGCATGATGTTATGGGACACAGATCTTCCAAAAAGTTAAACTTTTTGTCTCATCAGTCCACAGGTCCAAAGGTTCTGGGATAATGGAGATGTTTTTGGCAAATGTAAGATGAGCCTTTGTGTTCGTTTTGGTCAGCAGTGGTTTTTACCTTGATAATCTCCCATGGACATCACTGTTCCAAGTGTTCTCCATTTGTGGATAATGGCTCTCACTTTGGTTTGCTGGAGTCCCAAAGCCTTAGAAATGGCTTTGTAACCATTTCCAGTCTGATACATGTCAGTTACTTTGTTTCTCATTCTGTACTTGAATTTCTTTTAGCATGATTCATTTTGTCAGACTTTAAGTGATTTCTTAATTTAGCAGTAGTCCAGCCTGAGCATGGCAGGTGAAATTTAACTTTCCCTGCAGAAAAAAATACTCAGGGCCTAGTCTTTCTACACTATCCTCTTTATTAGAAATATCAGTACACTTGCTTATTCAATTATTCAATCATCAGACTACATCACAAACTTTAACCATTGGATTGTTGTTAATGCCAGATGGGCTGGATGTGTTGATGTCCTGTGTTCTTTATACATACTGTAACAGTTTCTAGAGTTAATATGTAAGGGTGCAATAAACAAACAACAAACAAGACATAATCTGAGCAACAGTTCTATGGGTGGCACACCACCTAGAGGTCAGAGGAGAATGGTCAGATTGCTTTCGGCTGACAGAAAGGCTATGGTAAGTCTAATAACCACTCTTTACACTTGTTGTGGGCAGAAAAGCATCTCAGAATACACAACATGTTGGACCTTGCAGTTGATGGGCTACAACAGTACACAGGTTCTAGTCCTGTCTGCGAAGAACAGGGACATGAGATAACATTGGTTACAAGCTCACCCAAACTTGACAGGTGAAGACTGAAAAAAGTCCAGGTGTGTGGTTCCCAGTGTGCAGTTTTTGTGCATGAGGAATTTGCATGAATTTATCTGTTTCAGTGATTGGCTGATATATGCAAGTTGTTACAGGTGTTCCTATTAAATTGGATTCTGAATGTATGTACACAAGAGCACATAACCAGTCTGTGAGAGGCAGAATTATTGTTGGTTGGTAGGGGATCAAGTACTTATTTCCCTCATTGAAATGCAACTTAATTCATAACATTTGTATCATGTGCTTTTTCTGGATTT
>JAQMYJ010000015.1:19509959-19520365 GCA_030014305.1 Clarias laeviceps | reverse complement strand
ATGTAGAAAGAAATAAAAATCAGGAACCATCATGGAGTTAGAAAGTGACCCCAAACTTTTGAACGGTAGTGTAAATCTATAAATGATGGGTTCTATTAATTATCTATTCATTCATCATTCAATTATTTTCTCAGGCCTACAATGTTGTCTAAAACAAAGCAAATTATTGATCATTGTAATGTCCTCACACACCCACACAAACAAAAGAGGCCAATCACATTGTATTGACAAAACTAACATGTAGGAAAAAATGGCAGCTGTCATTTGAGAATGTTAAAGACAAAAATGGATGTTTTTACTCTGTTATTGCCATTGTACTGTATTTCCCCAGGCAGCCATGGACTTCTATGGTTTTCATCAACTATAGAAGTGTTCCGGAAGTGAACCTGAAAATATTAGAGGAGCAGGCTGATGAACTGAACTTTTTATATTGTTTTTAATGTTTTTTTTTATTTTCTGCTACAATTTTATTAAATTAAGTTTATAAAATTTCAACTTTTCTGTGTTGTTTTTATATAAATTCCACCAACATATTATTGATAATAATGACATACTGTATTTGCGTTGCTACAAACAAACAATTGCTGACTGAGATTTTAATTTTGAAAAAATGTATAATGTATATTTATAATGTACAGTATAATGTAATGTATATAATGTAATATTTATAGCTGATTTAACACACTTCAGAGTCTTTTCTTGAAACTCACAGAATTGATTTACTTGTTTTGCAGTCAAACCCATAAAATATAAATTCATAAATAAATGAAGCTCTGACCTAAAAAAATTCCATCCACGCTCCAGCTTTGATAGAGAGCAGAACTTTAGGCAGTGGTCCCAGTTAGTTAACGAGATGAGCAGAGATGCTCGGTAATTATGGTCATGAAAGTAATTATTCACAGCTGGTATAATTACTCAGAAATATACACTACTCATTATTCAGACTGTGTTTGCTACGCCAAGCCAATCACTTGACAGAAACTCTGTTTAGGAAGGGAAAAGAATCATTTAGGACATATTTCTGTTAAGGCTCAGAAAGCTGTATAATGGAGTCTATAATGTTGTGGTAACAGTCCAAAATAAAAAAGAACTCCCAGAGAAAACTAAATGAAATTGCAGTAGAAAAGAGAGGAGAAATAAAACAGCAACAAAATGGCTCTGCAGGTTCCTCCGTTCCCTACATAACGGTTCATAAGATCAAACTTAAAATTACATCAAACCCAAATTTAACACCAAATTTATCCAACTGTAGCATAGAGAACACCATGAATAGTCACTTTACTACCTAATTTGTAGCATTTTCACACTGATTCCTGAATATCATCAGCACATAGATACGAGAACAATTACAAAACGTATGGAGCTAAAATACACACATAATAAGACCTGTCAATGAAACTGAATTACTGTATAAAAAAATATTTATTTTATGGGGCCTTCAGTGGTGTAATTTCTCTTATACAGTATGGGGAATTCGCTATTGGGTTGTCGTTCACCCTATTTAAACAATAATTTAAGATGTTTTGGCTGCATTTTGCTTTTAAATTACCTATTAGGTTGAATGCCACAGAATTTCTTTATATTTAGGATATAATTAGCAAATGCACACGATGTGGGTAATTATCATCCATGCCGAGAATTTTATGGGTTTAGTTAAAATAATAATAAATCAATACAATAAAACAATATAATAAAATGATGTACAGTATGTTATTGAATTAGTTTCAAGAATAAGAATAGGAGACATGCAGTACTGTGCAAAAGTCTTGGGCCACACCTAATTTTTCACTTCCAAAGAGCCAAACCTTCTTGTATTTATAATATAATCTTGAAGAAAAATGATCCAGGCTTCTTTACAGACTTTACATGGAGTCATACATTAATTCAAAAATCATTGCAGTTAAAACATTGATTATTCAAGCATTTAAATGGTAATATTTGCATAGTTAAATGGCTAGTTGAGGAAGTGCAAAATGATATTTATTACTGTAGATAGATTTCATTGTATATTGTTTGTTATTTATCTGAAACTTGCACATGCACTCTTGTGAAGGGCAATTTACCTTGATTTCAAATGGTCCCTACCTTTATATAGTTATTTATTACAGAGAGATACAAATGGCATTCTAATCACTGACTCATCCAAATCTGCATTTTAAGCATGGCAAACATTTTTATTGATTTAGGTGATGGCAAAATAATTATTGAGGTCCTAAGTGCTGAATATTCTGCTAGCATAGGTTGTGAAAATTATTCAGGAAACAAAGATACTGGCTCAGAGTAAATGAAAAATTAGAGTATCTACATCACTACTTTGGCTGCATGCTTCAGTATTACCAGTGATCTAGAAACACCTTCTATATTTTGTAAAATTTCTGATAAAATTGCAGCTTTGTTATAAAATTGGAGTTAATATACAAAATCAGGTCAGGTCCATCTTTAATTCAAGGGTAAAAAATTTAGGAAGATTTCAGGGCAAAAAATCATCAGTCTTTTTGGATAAGTGTTTCATTTTAATAAAAACATTTATTATAAATGTTAATCAACTCTTCCTTGTAAAATGCTCAAAATATTTCATTAAAGACAAGGACATCTCTAGTCTCAATCATTTTCAAGCCATTATGCAAGTTCTAATAATCTTATTGTAATAAGATTTACAATAGATCTGAATTCACTTTACAATTCTAAATGTTGATCTTCTTCCCCTGAAGCCATTCCTTAGTTGATTGTGGATGTGTGCTGGATCTTTTTATTGTGTTTGAGGGTGAAATTTAAATGTGTCTTCAGCTGTCTACGATACAGTAAGTATACTTTTTGTTATAGCCTGAAATTGCATATGTAATTTCAAGTAAATTTGTGAACTTGTCAATTTGTGCAACTGACATTGTTAAATTCACATGTGAAGTTCTCTGTCTCTAAAAGAATTTTGAGGATTCTTGAAAGCAAAAGCTCCATTCACTTGAAGTTCTACTGGAAAGTATAAAAGCAATGTTGTGTTTAATTTTGTTGTGTTGTTTAAGTTACATAACAGCCATCAGCCTTAGATTCTTAATCTAATTTTAAGAAAATGCTTCAATGCTCTCCTTTCTGCTCCCACAGGCGTAGGCCAATCTACTGTAAGTACAATAATAAAGGCAATGTATTGCAGGATAAGAAATCTATATTTAGAATACCTTCATACTTACATACACTATAGGATACAGTACCTAATAAGATGCTTTACCTGTTTTGATCTGCTGTTGTTCACACAGAACAACTTCAATTATATTTATTCGCAAATGTAATTATTTTGTACCACATACACACAAAAAAATTGTATGATCTATGATAACATCATTACCAAAAAAATGGTCTCCTTAAGTGTAAATTAAGAGCAAATGACTAGGGAGTGGGGTTTTCATGTCATTGTGATTTACATTCTAGAGCTTAAGCCACTTAAATTGCTCTCTGAGATCTCTGAGAAGGTGAATAGATAATGAGAGTGAATATTATGCAATTTTACACGAATGACTTAATAAAACAAAATTAAAGTGCAGCGGAGGTCATCCAAATTACATATTCAATACTTTTCTCACCTTGACACTTCTGTGCCATTTCTTGGTCTCATACTATTATGACCAAATATTAATTTGAGTTGAAAAGACTCAATATCAAAAAGGACATAATCTGCAAGTACACAAATAATTCAAAGTTTTCAGAACAAGCTGCATGTCATAAATCATGAATATCTTACAAAAACAAACAGTTTATTGATTTATTGAAGAGATTACGTTGGCACATTTTTTTCCCCACTTTTAATATAATGCAAATTAAAATGTTTTAGCTTTGTATTGATGCAGGTGTTACAGTTTTCCTCAGATGATACCGATCCTGACACCTGCTTCTCTCCAGACCTGCCTGGCCCATTGTGATGCTCTACGTCAGGCTATAGATCTTGAAAACCACTTGCTGATGTATTTTATAAGTTGGCTTTGACCTGCAGTTGTTAATGATGACTTAGCGCTACAGTTAAATCATCTCAAGGTTTCTTCCTCATATATGAGGTCTGTCCGGAAAGTATTCAGCCATGCAATGACTGGATGACAAGTAATAAAGTCCTAATCATGCTTCTGGTTCTCGCACTGTCAGTCACTGAACTTTTTTGATTGCTGCCGGTACACGTTCAACATTCTCAGGCATTCTGCTTGTTTCAGGCCCTCCAGAACGTGGATCACTTTCAACTTTCAAACCTTCACAGATTCTCAACCATCTTTGAAGCGTTTCTGCCACACTTTTTTTTGCATCCACTTCTTGCATCATTTAATTTGTTTAATTTTTTATTGCAAAATCTGATGGAGACTCATTGCTCTACTCGCTCAATTATTTTGAATGTGATGGCCACACTGTACACATGTTCACTCAACAGCATCTAGCACCTTATTGACCAGTAAGTGGCTGCCATGTTATTTCAGACCTCGTAATTTCAGGAAGATTTTTCTTGCCAACTTTGACCTCTGGCTTAACATTAGGGATAACCTAGGAAATTTCTATATTTCTGTCAAGCTCCAATGTCTGTTGTTAAAAGTGCTACACAAATAAAGCCGAAATGAACAAGGCTCAATGTGAATGACAGACCTCAGCAATCCTTTTCTGAGATACTGTAATAATTTTCTCACCTGAAGCTGTAATTTTTCACTTATATTATGCAACAACAATACTTCTTTTATGTTTACTGAAGGCAAAATTGATAAAGAATATTGGTTTAGATCTATGACTTGGTTCAAAACATAATTAAAGACAAATCCATATTTATTACAGAAGCTTACAAAATATGGTCAATAATAAGAACTAAACAAAAACAATAAATCAAGGAAAATAAGTGACTAATGAGGCTAGAAAAAAAACAAAAACAAGGAAATACAAAGAAATAGAATGGACAATATTGATTTAAATTATTCAACTCAAAATAGACTCTCTAATCATTTAAATTTCCAGGACCTCTCAGTATGATTAGGATCGTCCTCTAGTGTACTAGTGTGAACTAGAGTAAAGAGTAAAAGTCCTGTCCAAATCAAACCAAATTAAAGCTTATTTAATTTTATTGTAGTACTTACTAATTTATTCATTGTAGATTCTGAATAACAAGCTTTAATTTGGTCTGATTTGGACAGGATTTTTACTGTACACTAGTTCACAAAGGAACACTCACATATAATATCCAACATCAGTAACTCAAAATGTGCTCCTGCTCTCTCTGCCAGATCCACTTCTCATATTTACCTTCCGATTTCTTTTACTCTGTTGAAGTTTCCTCTCTGTTGTATTTTCTTCCTTCTTCTTTTTTTCCTTCAATGCATTGATTCCTGTGTTGCTGTGTAATTGTGCTTTACTTTTGATTCATTGTTTCAAATACTGAACAAAATTCAATGGGTTTGATAATAACACTTTAGGAGGGTTCATATTTGACTGTCCAATCTAATATCACCTATAAAATCCTTTCTGTTTTCATGTTTCATGAAAACTCTCCAATGTGTCTACGGAGCCTTGTGGTAATATATCCATGCACTTGACTTTCGTCTAAAGAGAAAGCCTCTGGGGAAGACAAACCTGACACCTAATAATCTAGCATTTCTTATAAAACTGCCAAACCAATAAACACATGAAGTGCTGCATTTTCAAAACACACTAATACAGCCCACCAGATGAGTCCTCATGAATATTGCTCTGGACCTCTCATATAGTGGCAGCCAGAGATGACTGACAATCCTGCTGTTTTTCTGCTCTCTGGAGATTTTCTATAGCTTGAATATGCCAGGGTGTGCAGGGATATTTAAATTGATTATAATGAAATTGATGCAGTATGATGGGTTTGACGATCAAAATGGAGGACCTAATGGAGATTGGCAGGGAAGACTTGACAACTTGACAATGTAATATAATATATACTGTACCTGCAAGGCAAAAATTTCTACTGTATAGGATCCTAAAATCATAAAGACAATTACAAAGAGATAAAGCACTGTAAGTTGTGGAAATTGGAGCTACTATGTAGCGAATTATGTATTTTGTTCCTTACTGAAGTAAAAAGAAGTATTTCTTGATGAGGTATGGTTTGGATCAATGCCCTGTTGAAGCAAGTTTAGTTAAAGCTACAGTTTTTGAGTGACTATGTCACATTGGCTTCCAGTATTTGTGGAAATTCAGTTTTTTCCCCATTTACCTGTTCAATGTTTTCTGTGCCAATGCTTGTCATACAACCCCAAAGCATAATAGATCCATTCAATGCTCAATAGCAGGAATGGTATTTTTTTTCCATCACATGCTATTTCGTTTTCGCCTCCAAACATACCTTTGATTATTGTGGTTAAAGCAATCCATTATTACTTCATGAATACAGTTATTTTTCTCAAATTTGTCTCTGCTTTATTACATCATAGGTTTACTTTTTATGTTGAGGTCGCAGGTAATGCTTATTTCTGATGACTCTTTTATGCAGAACATGATTGTGCAAGCTATGCTGAGGAGAGCAGAACAATGAAACCACCTCTCCTGTGTCAGCTTAACCTTCCTACTGGTCTTCAGTGGTCTTTGCATTGCCTTTCTGGCATTTCTGGGCAATTCTGTCTGAGAGGATTTTATTTTCTTTAGTCTTCCAGATCTAAGCCTTGACTTGCACACATTGTTATTTTTTACAGCCTTCCATTGCTTTGTAGACTCAATTAGCTTCATTTTTACATCTTCCGCTTAGAAGAACACATAGTTGTTGAGTTCTTGAGCACTATTACGTTATACCTAATGACAATTCTTGATCTTCCTAATGAATCAATGAGTCATAAGTCCTTTTATGCATTTTAATTATATCGAATACAAATTACCTCTACATTTATTTTTCAAATCCACAGTCTCTAAAAGCATCATTCATGATGAATGATCTTCATATTTACACCTGCATATACACTGCATTGGCATTTTAATGATCTCAGTCTCATCTTCAAATGACTTTTTCCTCCTGACAAAATGAAAAATAATATGCACATTTGATCATAAGAGATTAAATTTGCCTGAGCAAGAGGGATCACGTTCTATCTTCACACTACTAGAGGTGACACTATACAAACAAGTGAATGAAAACAAACAAACATAAAACAAACAAGCTTGCAATTGTTTTAGTAATATATATATATATATATATATATATATATTATGCAATATATATATATATATATATATATTATATATTATATATATATAAGGCAATGCAAAAAACATGGTAAAGTTAAAAAGGATTAACTATTCTTTGGTTTTGGTCAAATGCTAAACAAGGCATGTCTTATTGCACACAGTAAAAGTAACCACACTGACAACTGAATACAATATATTAAGAACACTCTACTTAGAATAATGATGCATTGTAGATCTACGCAAAAAAAAAAAAAATCCAGGCAAAATGCTCTCAGTGACATGCGAACACAGAAAAAAACATGGCTATTCATTTACTATGTAAGATAACAAAAAAACAAAAACAAAAAAAAACAGAGAGGTGTATTGTCTTTTCCAACAACAGTATACAGATGTGATCTTACTTGCTGGGCAGAAAGATATCCAGCAAAGAACTATTAAGCATCATTAATGCACATCCAACACATTTACATTTACATTTAGACATTTGGCAGACGGCATTATCCAGAGCAACTTAAAAAAGTGCTTTGAAGTTTCCGTTACTGGATAGATACTTACACTGGGTTACTAGGTTACTAGCTAAGTCCCATCATTCACAATTGGGAAAGGGGATTTTTATTCATTTATTTCTATTTTTATGGGGGAGGGGGAAATTAGTCCAAGTACTGAAGAAATAAATACATCTTTAGTCGTCGTTTAAAGAAGTTCATTCCACCACCTAGGTGCCAGAGCAGAAGGTCTGGATAAATGTCTTCCTTGATCCCTGAGAGATAGTGGGACCAGGCGATCAGTGCTAGAGGATTGTAGGGAAAACAACGGATTGTAGGAAAAGCGAGTAAGGTTAGCAATGTGTGGGGAAAATGACAGATGATTGTCCACAGTTACCCCAAGATTGATGAAGGAGTGATCTGATTGTTGTTCAAGGAGATCACAAGGTCTTGACTGGGGTATGAGTTGCCAGGGATGAACAGCAGTTTGGTTTTTCCTCAGATTGAGCTTCAGCTGATGAGATGCCATCCAGGATGAGATGTCTGCCAGACATGCTGAGATCCAGGTGGAAACCTGAGTGTCTGAGGAAAGAAAGGAGAGAATAAGTTGTGTGTCATCTCCATAACAATGGTATGAAAAGCCATACCATGATATGACCTTACCAAGAGACTGGGTATAAAGGGAGAACAAAAGAGAACCAAGTACTGAACCCTGTGGGACACTTTTCAGGATGCTTTCCAGAGATAAAAGCTGAATCAGTGAAGACCTGAGCCTGCAACCTGCAGACTTGTGCTCCTGACCTATAGATAAAGTACTGCTTCTCAGCTTGGTCTTGATGAATAATAAATGTATATTAAAATCTTTTACTCACTGACATCAAAATTAATAAACCTGTAGTATAATCCTGAAGACAGTTTAACCAATGACTTATGCAAGAGTTGCATCAGTTCACTGGGCCACAAGTTTGAAATTCAGTCACTTTGACTTGATATGAGAAGCAATCAGAGCTGAGTTAAGTGTGATGTGGTGAGGATTTAACACTGAAAGTGTGCTCATTGGTATTCAGACCTTAGGCAAAACTAAAGAGGTACTGTCAAAAAGTTGTGCAAGAATTATATATTTCATCAAGCGTAATTCTGACCAATGCAAGGAGCAAGAAATAAATCCAACATCATTGATTGAAAAGTCAATGTAACAACAATGTGTCGCATAATTATTCTTTTTTGGGCTGTAAATAATGCAAAACATGGCATTGAATTTTAAAAACAATACACTAGTAATTACTTATTTCAAGTCAAATCAAGTCGCATCAAATATGCTTTTATTGTCATTTTAACCAAAAACAGTTACAGCACACTGTGAAACAAAACAATATCCGTCCAGGACCAAGGTGCTACATACAACAAACAGTAAATAATTACAAACAAAGTAAAAAAAAAAAAAGACAAACAATAAATTAACCAAAAAATAGCTAAGACAAAATCTAATTAGCAGATTAGCTAAGACAAAAACTAAAAAAAAAAGACAAAAAAAAGACAACAGAAAATGCATGTGCAAATGTGCAAACAAGAGCAACAAAACAAACCAAATGAAATGCTCTGTGAATTTATTTCATTCTAATTAATTAGTTAATTAATTATTTTTTATTCATTTTTTCTACACACCGACACTGCCATTTATAACCCTAATGTTCTGAGAAGTAATAATAAGTGATGACCATTTTTGCAGCCATCAGAGCTTAACAATTCTTATTTTTAGCCAGTAGTCTTTCTATTCTTGTTGAATGAATTTTAAATTGCTATTTCTTAAAGAAAACCTCTATTTTTAAGATATTTTTGAGCCGTCAGTTCATATTTGTTCTATATTGCTTATGCTGTGTAGGGCACTGGTGGCTCAGTGGTAGGTGTTTCGCCTGCCATGCGGAAGGCCCGGGTTCGATTCCCAGCCAGTGCCCAAACCCCAGCCACTGGATGCAGTGCCGGATAAAATGGGAGGGTTGCGTCAGGAAGGGCATCCGGTGTAAAACCTGTGCCAAGTTGTAAAAACCTGGATATTCCGCTGTGGCGACCCCTTGTCGGGAGCAGCCGAAAGACCAACAACAACAACTGCTTATGCTGTGTACAGGGTCACAGTTCAGTTCATATTATGGTATTTTTTTTCAACAGATATGTTCAGAAAATTAACCGTACATGCATAAGAAAATTGCATGAAACACAGGAGAATGTCCAAATCAAGTGCTATTTTATAATCGGATGTCGGATTTAAATTTGAATTCACATTTCATTTACGAAATCATCATATATGTTAAATATCTTAATCTTCACTTTTTCGAAGAAAAAGTATATTCTTATATAAAGTGAATTTCTTCACATAAATATTGTGCTGAGGTCTTGAGTCACCACCAGCCTTTGATAATCAATTGCAAAGCTACAGAACAGAGAAAAGGTAGAACCGGAGACAAAAACATCCTCTATAAATGAACTTCATTTCTGTTGTGTGATTAATTCGCAAAAGGTTTTTGCAGTGGAATGTATGCTTCTGCTCTTTTACAAGATATAATGTTTCTTGCTGTTATTTTCCTTTCAGCACCTTCATGACTATGCAAAAAGCTGTTGAGAACAAGCAAGTTCTTGGTGCATGAAGCACCATCCATCATTTGGCCTCTCCTCTGAGATACACACACACACACACACACACACACACACACACACACACACACACACACACACACACAAAAAAAAAAAAACACCAAAAAATAT
>JAQMYJ010000015.1:19489795-19500305 GCA_030014305.1 Clarias laeviceps | reverse complement strand
TTGTCTACTGAAGCTGGCACAATCTCCAGATGCCTCGGGATGGGTAGAAAAATACAGAACAGCTGGAGAGAATTAGCATAGTTGCCATTCAGGATAGATGTACTGGAGTCTGAAGTTATGACCGGCCAATCAATACCGGCCAGACCAGGCAAGAGCAAAGTGAGAAAACCAGAAGTGACATCAAAAAGATTACAATAAGCAAAAGCCATGGTTAAAGCATCTACTTTGCATAAAGTGAGCATAGAAAGAGTAAGTATTGTGTGGTGAAATTTAGCGAAGGTGATGGTGAAGAGAAATCATGTGACTTTGAACATGTGCTCTGGGACTTTGAGCCCTTGCCAGCCATGTTTGTAGGCCATGTGGTGTTATGGGTATTGACACAGATTCTGGTGTTGACTTGAGAGCCATTAACCTTTTTTGACCTGTGGTAAAAACTGTTAATAATGTTTGTGTGACCTATTTAAACACTTAGCGGCATTTAACAAAACAATTAACATGAGGTCATCTTTTTTTCCAGCTGTCAGCTAGTTGTGGTATCAGTTATGCAGCTCTTTGTACCTCTGCCTGTAATTTTAAATCCTGAATTGCATCAATGAATATGAATGAACATGGGATTAAATAGATAAATTTGTGGTATTAGCAAACTTATCTATGTATCTTATGTATTGTTCACATACTAAACACACTGTAATGTTTCAGTACAGCAATCAATAGCACATAGCGAGAAGTTTTTCTTTCTACTAAATAGTTATATGTTTATTTTCACACGACTGTGCTCACATGTTTAGAAGAAGTCATTTTTAAACCCTCTGTATCTTGTAATAAATCGAGATAAATAAGGGAGTGGGAGTATTGACTTGATTAAGTTTCAATGTTTATTATACTTGTAATATGTGTAGAATTGTATAATAAATTGTTTACCATGAAATCCTTTCAATACTCAGACATGCTGAATCAAGAGCAGTAAATATATAATGTAATAATAATAATAAAATATATTATATAATATATTTTGAACCATACAGTAATATATGGTGTACTGTAAATATATAATACACCATATTGTTTATCACCCAAGTATCTACAATATGTCTTGCAATGTCCAAAGATTAAACAGTTGTGTTGTTTAAACAGGCAAGCAAGTCATTCACTAGAGCTAAAGGAATTATGTGCATTACAAAAAGCATCCACTTAGGAACTGCTCAGGTCTAATGTGGAATACCACTGAGCTCTGTGGAGTCCTGAGAGAGCGGGTAGCTATCTTTGTAGGAAACAGAGCTCAATTTTCTGTAATCAAGACAAAAATGCCATGACCCATTTTTGACAAAGACAGCGTGAGTTATGTGAGATCTAGAGTTTTCACAGATCACTTCATTAACCCTTTAAATAATCAGTGATTTTACCAAAAACTGCCTTGCACAGTTTTTGCATCAAATATCATTGTTGGATAGGGTAGGGAAGATGCTTGTGAGGTACAATTTGGACAATCACATGACAGGTTTGTTTCCCCTCACAATGCACTCTGGAACTCCGGACAGCTTCCAAAGGACCAGACTCAGTTTTTGGCTCTCATTTTCAGTCCAGTCCCTGAATCTGACTAGTTTCCAATGAATGTTTTTTGATTGCTAAGCCACACAATGACCTACCAAACATTAAATCATAACATTGCACTGGTGATTAGTATACTGGTGATGCTATAAACTGTAGTATTTTCTCTGACCAGAGGAGCAAATTCAGAGACTGATTACCACCAAGTGTTCCACAGGAGATCTTTTCTCCCAACGGCCATAAAATTATACAACTCTTCTCTGTAACATGTACACTATGTGAGTAGTCACTGTCAGTAATACAATACTACATACAGTACCAATACAATATGTAATACAATATTACATTCATATATTAGATTCCTGTATTAACTGTGCAATAGCTATTTAGTGTGCAATACGGTACTTGCTGTTTTAGGACTCTTTTTATTTTATTTTATTTTATTGTATTTTATTTTATTGCATTTTATTTTATTTATTATTTTTTCCTTATTTCTCTTTCCTTTCTACTGGATAACAACCATGAGCAACTGTAACCAAGAATAAGCGATTTCCCTCTGGGATTAATAAAGTTCTTTGAATCTTGAATGCTGAATGCTGAGTAATTTGAGTTTGTTACATAAGCAACCAGCTGTCTTTAGGCAGCCTGTCACAGTAAAATATTCCTTTAATTTAATCTACAGTAAACCATTTAATTAAATTGAATATAAAGAAATGAGGGGTGGCTCAAAACATTTGTATGGTACTTTATGTCTCTCCTTTACCAATTCAACATTTTTAAAATTCCCATTTTTTATTTTCTGTACTGGAAGAATAGGATAAAAATTACACGGCTTTTGTCATCAAAAACAATAAAACACAATCATAACCTTTACCACTTCCCATATTGTTATATGAACAATATTAATAATAACTCAGTAGTCATCACTATTAGCAACTAATATTAATTATAGTCACATTAAATCCATTGGGGCATTGTGCTATTACTCGGTTCCGAATTTGTGTCACTACCTACAATATTTGGGCCACAGTGCTAGTCTTACCAAGCTGTGGACTAATTTACAAATGTGGTCACGGAACTCATATATTTTACAAATATTAATGTCAGAAAATGTCAGACAGATTTTGTCTGCTAATATTTGAACTGTTACTGCAAGTCACATTCGGACAATCCACATTTTAATGAATATGATAATGAATACTTTTTTTTTTTACCATTCTGATACACTGAACTTGCCAAATTCAGTAATAAAAATGGACACGTAGTCTTAGTCTATATGTACTCGACAAAACACTAACAGGATTTATTATCGTTGCTTTTAAACCTTTTTTATGTATTAACCATGAGCATTCTATAGATTATTAAATACTTTTGAAAGTGATGTCAGACTTTTTGTTTTGAGATGCTGCTCAAATACAGTACCATGTACCATAACCACAACAGCAGTTTACATTTTAAAAGACGCAGAGCTCATCAGTCTGTATAGCATCGCTATTCATTTTGTAGTATTATTTGGAAACCTGAGATGAAAAGACTGAGATGTTTGTTTGTTTATAACAAAATATCTTTAAATGTCACTTTTAAATCTTGTTCATAAGATACGCAGGAAATCTGCGAACAATACTGCCCATGTATGCAGTAGGTATAACCAGGATCATCTGGTTTGCATTACACCAACTTATCATGAATTAATTTCCTATACGTAATACAACAGGCTGGTAAATCTGTGAAACAGTATTCCTTTGGTTTATAGTCACATAAATTAGACATACAGTATATTACTTACAGTACATAATAAAATGTTTAAATGTTACAGTAGTACGATATTCTAAACTTAGGATAACAAATGTTTTTTTCTAGTTTCTTCTTGGCAGAATTGTTCAATCTCAACCAGGTTGGATAGACAGGATCAGTGCACAGCCAATTTCAGGTCTCCCAAGAGATGCTCTATTGGGTTTAGGTCCAGGTCCAGCCTCAGCTGGGCCACTGGTCCAGGACTTTCACAGAGTTGTCCTGAAGCCACTTCTATGTTTTCTTGGTGTTAAACTCTAAACCATTGTCTCAGCCTGAGACCCTGAGAGAAGGTTTTCACTTAGCATAGCTCTTTATTTTTCTGCATTCATTTTTCCATTTATACTCACTATTCTGCCAGTCCCAGTTGCAGAAAAACAACCCCACAGCATGATGGTGCCACTACCGTGTTTGACTGTAGGGATGGTTTTAATTAGGTGATGCGCAGTGCCTGATTTCCTAATTCCATATATTTTAGTCTTTCAATATTTCAAGTAGTTTATTTCTTATGGTGTGGTTCTCCTTCAGGGGCTTCTGGGCAAACTTTGCACAGACTATCATGACTTTTAATGATGGATGCTTTTGTCTGGCTGCTTTACCATAGAGGCCTGATTGGTGAAGTGCTGCAGAGATGGCTGTCCTCCTGTCACGCTCTACCATCTCTACAAAGGAACTCAGGACTTCATTTGACCCTTGGGTTCTTGCTCACCTGCCTGACCAAGGCGTTGTTTCCCCAGTTACTCAGTTTGGCTTGGAGGCCAGCTCTGGAAAAACTGTTGGTTATTCCAAATTTTTCATTTGAGAATGATGGAGGCTACCATGCCTATGGGTGCTTTCAATGCTTTTCAGATAATTTTATCAACCTTCAGGATTTGTTTTCACTCTGACATACACCATTTAGGGTGACACCTTATGTAGACAAGTATGTGCATTTCCAGATTATGTCCAATGAATTCCGTCAGGCACAGATGGACTCCAATCAAGTTGAAGAAGCATCTCATACTCTATATCACAAATAGGAGCATGATGCACCAGAGATCAATTACAAGTGTCATAACAAAAGGTCTGAATACTTTCAGTCAGCACTTTCTGCCTGATATGGTACCCCTGAGAGTTCTTCCTCCAGGCAAAAATATTAGACAGCTTTGCAAATGTCATTCTAAAGTACATTAGGCCTATAGGACAAACTGATCTTGGTCAACCACTACAGTATATGAGAACGTAAACGAGTAGTTAAGATCGTAAAGCCTTTCCATCAGTCACCCAATGCCTTTACCACTGCCCACCTGAAGCTATCTCTAATAACACTCACCATGAGGGTGAATGCTCCATGTCTCGTTCTATTTGTTAAGCTTCTACTTTATACGTTGGCCTAGAAAACAAAATAACAAATTCAATAGCAAAATAACAAAATCAAAAACAAAATAACAAAAACAAAATAACTAATTCAAAAACAAAATAACAAAACTAAAAACAAATTCCTAATTTAAAAACAAAATAACAAAAACGAAAACAAAATAACAACCCGAAAAAAAAAAGAAATTCAGAAAACACAACGACATGTCCAGAAACAAAATATTAAATGAAAAAACACATCGACAATTCAGTCAAACCGTAAAGGGTAGGTATAGTTTGCGAATGAAATTCTTATCACTGATTAGACAAGGCGTCTATCACTGAAGACATAAGTCATTATGTCTCATTTGGTATTTTCCTTCTGCATACAGTATGTTGTTGTGTTTTCTTAGTTGTTCATTTGTTTTTGATTTTGTTATTTTTTTTTTATTATTATTTTGTTTTTGAATGTGATATTTTGCTTTTGGTTTTATTTTTTTCTTTGGTTTTGTTATTATGTTTTTGAGTTTGTTATTTTATTTTTAATTTTATTATTTTGCTTTCGGTTTTGTCATTTTGTTTTGCACTTCTTGGCCACTTCGTACTTCTCTGTAATTTTAAGATACTGAAAATGAAGACCTCTTGCTGATGCACTTGCTAATATACAATACTTTCAAATTTTTTTCTACTTTATTATTGAGTACAAAAACATTTCTGATTTTCTGATGTACCACTGAGTAGCAGTAGTAAAGTCACTTTTGGCAATTTATTTAACGTAATTAATTGAATTTCTTTTCAATATATATATATATTTTTTACCTTGCTACACAAATGCAATAAATAAAAAAAATAACAAAAAATGACAAAACTCCTATTAACAGCTTCAGTTTCAAGATCTTAAAGACGAAAGCACACAGATCCTGAAAGTGACAGAGACAAAGTGCACATATCCTGATAGTATATGAAATACAATCTTGATTTCCACACTTCACTTAAAAACAGTAAATCACCAGCCTAAAGTGAAGGCAGACCTAAAAGGATAACAACCAAGAAAAAAAACGAGAGGAAATAACAAGACACACATAATAAACTCTGCAGGAATCCAAAAGATTATAAAAAAAAAAAAAGATAATCAAACCATAAAAGAAACCCGCACCAGAATTAAAACTATTTAAAGTATAATTCACTGTGTCTTGTTTTGCATCATGGACAATTTTTCTAAGACTACTAGGAGACCATTTAAATATATACCGCCTCTCCACCCCCTGCATTTTTTTTACAGAGATCATTTCTGGTGATGGATGACATATTAATTTCATTTGAAAATTTGATTTGCATTGTTTCTAAGCACGATATGTTCATACTTATAGCATGAAACATACAATATCCAACACAAACTGCCAACACCCACACAACAAATATTTCTTCATCACAAAAACACACAGAGCCCACAGGTAATCTCATAATCATTCTTTTTATAATTACTAAGTGAAAAATGAGTCATTTCCTGCAAATCAGAAGCTAAGAAGTGGTTACTTACTTTTTATTTTTATGTGATTATTGTAGGCGGCACAGTTGTGTAGTGGTTAGCACTGTCGCCTTACACCTCCAGGGTCCGGGTTCGATTCCCGTCTCTGTGTGCATGGAGTTTGCATGTTCTCCGTGCTTGGTGGGTTTCCTCCGGATACTCCAGTTTCCTCCCACAGTGCAAAAATATACATGTTAGGCTAATTGGTGTTCCCAAATTGTGTGTGTGTGTGTGTGTGTGTACCCTGCAATGGATTGGCACCCTGTCCAGGGTGTACCCTGCCTCGTGCCCTAAGCCTCCTGGGATAGACTCCAGGTCCCCGCGACCCTGAATACAGGATAAAGCAGTATAGAAGGTGAGTGAGTGATTATTGTAATCAGCTGAAGTTGCTCAAGCAGGTACAAGGTTCGAGTGTTCAATTATGGTACTTCACAGACAATCAGCAAACAATCATGTCAATGCACTTCAAGGAGTTGTACCATTCTGTACTACAGCTGCTGGAAGACACCATGTGACTTATTCAAGGTGATAATTTAGACTCCAATTATAATTAGTATGAACATTGCCAGTAAACTCTGATTTGATTTTAAAATACCAGAGCTTTTCAAACTTAACACGAAGTACAGACTATGGAGTTGCAACAGTTCCAATTTGTGTAGAGAAAGAGCAGGTCTGCACCTGAGCAGCCATATGATGCTCTGGTCGATTTACAATTATCCTTGTTGAAAACAAAAAATAATTAGTGAACTGAGAGAAAGTGCATTTAATAAAAACTCTCTTAAATAACCAAACAAATACACCTAAATCAACAGGAACAGCGGCTGTGGTGATGACTATGACTGTAGCTTTTTGCTAATACAAAAATATAAACTTATACACCAGTCAGCCATACAGTAACATTATGACAGGTGAAGTGAATACTATTGATCACCAACTATACACAAGCAAACTGGTGACAGGATCAGGGCACCCAAGACTCACCCATGCCCGCAGGGACCAAAGGCCAGCTTGTCCAGTCTGATCCCACAGAAAAGCCAATGCAGAAAATTTTGGGAAAAACATCAACACTGGCTACAATAGAAAGATCAGAACACCCATGGCAATGGGTGTGTCTTTCCAGGGAGTTCAAGGTAGTTGATCAGTCGTCTAATCTCCCCAGATCTTAATGTTCTGAAGAAAAAAGTCCTATCCACGAAGGCTCCATCCCTCAACCCACAGCACTCAAATGATCTGCTGCTAACGTCCTGGTGCAGGACACCACAGAACACCCCCAGAGGTCTTGTGGAGTCATGCCCCAAAAGTGCCAGAGCTGCCCTGGTGGCACAAGGGGAACCTACACAAAATTGGGCATAGTGATTTTTATTTTTAATGTTAGGGCTAAGCAGTAATCATGTGATCATGTAGCATCAGACAGGCTGCATCCATTCAGCCAACATACAGACTAACCCAGTTCTGTATGCTTTTCATTAATCAATGATTTTGATCATTTGAATTGATTGGACAACACATTGTACACAACAGCAGAGGACATCACATTGTACATTTTATCAGTTTATAGTGATGTGGAATCTGGAGTCCTCTGTCCTTATCGATAATTGTAACTTTTTATTTTTGTAAATAACAACACTTTTGTTAAATTTATAATGAAGTTCAGGTCGATGTTCTATTATTTGTCTATGTTCTTGTGAATTAGCATTGCTTTACAAACATTAATGCATAGGAATGAGTGTATTAATATTAAACTGTGATTTGCCTCAGGACCAGCTCTACAGTCAGAGCTATTGTTGTACAAAAATAATAAATGCTTTCTACAGAGGAAAATATTGTTGTAACTATACCAAGTAAACAAATAAATACTTGGTAGCTGAATGCTAGACTAGAGATTATACAGTGTCGGATTGTATTATAACACAAGTCGTGCACAAGTATGAAATAAAAAGAGAAGTGGACTTAATTATTGTTCATTTCCAGAGACTTTATAATTCATTACTGCAACAAAAAACTGAGTAACATGCATCGCAATTTTGAAACATGTAGAGTCTATTTCTGAATTTTGATTGTAAAACTTGTGTGGTCTTTCCAACTTTTGTTAAATTTAGTTACTGAAGAATCTAGTGCATTAACCCTCCTACAAGAAGGCTGGTGGTGTGTTGGCTTTGCAGATGCATCTAAGTTTTCATCTTTGGCTAACAGATGTCAGCGCTGCTGTGCATGCTTGCGCTTTTCAGGCAAAACTGAGACAAATTACTGCTTGGCATGGATTCGCGCATCTGTTATTTGGAACAGGTGTTGGCAGACCTGGAGATGCTTTAAGTCAATATCAAATGAAAAGACTAAAACCTGTGTAGGTTTATGCTGGGGACTAATATAAATTAATGACCAGAATGGGGGGTGGGGGGGACATGCATTTTTCATAATACTGTCTGCAAATCTTTTGTAATAAGGCAGAAGTGAGTGTTCTGACAGTGACATAATTATTTCTATTAAGTATCACATGCTGTACATCCACTCAGCATCCCTCAGAAAGCAATTACTCCCCACACAAACTTAACTAAAAATTGATGGAGGCAAAAGAAAGGATGCGATCTCATGAGATGTCGCCTTGACTATCCATCTGCCTAAGTGCCAGTGTTTCCCTTGCACATGTGCCTGATCACTGCACTTTTATGGTACTTTGGGCTAAAGATGACGTTTGCACAAGCAGCCAGGTTGCATTAGTCAATTTTGTAATTGCCAGGATTCTCGGCAGCCCTACAAAACCCTATTGGAAAATAGCAAGAAGTCTCAGTGGACTCTGTACAAGGTAGAGAAAATGAGAGAGAGAGAAAGAGAGAGAGACGCCAAAAGATATGAGCTTGATCATATATGCAGTGGCTCAGTTCACTTTCCTCAGGCATGCCAAGCACCCGGTTCAGCGCAAGCAGATGAGCTTTTCATTTCCCATTCAGAAATCACTGCATGTCATGCTACCCAGCCACCCGTAGTGATAGTGTTGCATTCTAAACCAGGTGGTGCACTCTCCCTCTTTCACCTCAGAGCAGAAACGTGGCTTTGCATGCATGCCAAGCCCTCTGTATCTTTTATATCTCTGGACGCAAATGCAGGGTCCTTGTTAGGCCAGCTGGTAATACAACATTAATGATGATTTAATGAAAGGACGTGTAGCTGAAATTGATAGGCCATAATGAAGACACCTACAAAGTTTTTTTTTTTTTCCTGGCCTGCAAATCATGGTGATGCATAAGACTTACCCTTGTTGACCAGGGACTGCAGCCCTGAGACTAAAAGCAAATGACCAAAATGACAACTTCAAATAGAAGCGTGAGTTATGGGTTGTAATCAGCATGCTTAATTCTGTCTCAAACCTGTGTGCATTCAAGAATAAATTCCTTCTGGTAATGTACTCCTAAATTGTTTCTGCATTCAGATTTAAACCTGAAGTAGGTATGCATAAACCAGAAATTGTCATATCTTTAATAATTAAATATGAATCCTGTCACTATTTCCCCAGAACACTGAAAAACAATTAACAAAAACATGTAAATGGCAATAATTTTTTCTGCTTGTGACATTTTTTTTTCAACAAAGCATAGCAAATGTAGTCCAATTCAAATCACTGCAACCCTGACAGTAACCAGTAACTATGTGATACAATGTGTCTATCTTGTCAGTAATTTCCTATCATGCACATGTTCATGCACGAACTATGCTCAATGAGATTGAACTGCCATATCATTACTGTATATCCAAACAGACCGCACCAAGCTTTTTTTTTTTTTGTTTGTTTGCCAAGTGCTTGTTGCATGCTTACTACAGTCTTCTACGTCATGGGATGGACCTCCATGGTCAAAGGACAAGCCTGAACGACACAAACTCTGAAGTCCAAATGCCATCCAACCTTTCCTATCAGCACAATGCTTATAGTACATCAATGAAATCTCTAACAGGTGTTAAATATACTGTGTCCTATGTCCTTACAGGTTTCTACTGCATTCCTGCCAAAGTGTACAAGTTCTTATTGTGTTCATCCAATTTTTTGAGAACCTACTGGTAATGTGGTTCAGTGTAACAGGGGTTTAAGAATGAAAAACTAAATGCTAAATACATGAAATAAACTCACCTTTACAGTATTTTATTGTGCTTCAAGCTTCATATCTGAGTAGCGAGGAAATTTCTTGACTGGACTTATTGCACAGTTGGCATCCTATTACTGTACCACACTGGAATCCACTGAGCTCATATATATATATATATGAGCTCAGTGGATTCAAGTGTGTGCAATAAGTCCAGTCAAGAAATTTCTCTCTC
>JAQMYJ010000015.1:19442744-19453432 GCA_030014305.1 Clarias laeviceps | reverse complement strand
AAATGTGTGCTTCCACTATTGTGGCAAAGTATATAAGTATATGAGTGCAACTAAAAAATAAAAGTCACGTTTAAATATAAATATTTATATGTACATAACCTTTGAGCTTATAAAGTATTTTGGTCTTTTGGGTTGACCAGGCACTTGGGAATCCTGTCTATAATTATAGGATGCACTTGAGATGTTCTTTAGTCTTCACCTCTGTGAATGCCTGAAGATATATTAAAACTTGATTAATCAATACACTTCAACAATTATATTGTTCAGCTTCTGTTTTGTTTGGCCATGATTAAGTGTGACTTAAACTTTCCCATTGCTTTTTTTTTTTTTTTTATAGGTTTCTACTTCTCTACCACTTGATAGAGACCAAATATGTCACATTTCTCCATTTACCCCTATTGTCTCTTGATCATGGCCATTAAATCAGACTTACATAGAAATATGTAAGTCTGATTTAATGTATACAATATATGCTACTTTTACTCTGTACAGTTGACTTTCCATAATGGAATCCAGGAATTGAGTTGTGGGAAAGTACACTTCAGCACATTTACTCCTCATGAATTTGTATGAGGCATGGTGTTTTGCAATTCAAGGTTGTGTTTTGCCTGTCTGGCTTTTCCAAATACAATTCCTACATCAAATGCATATATGTAAATATAAATACTAGTCTGTGCCATTCATGCTAGTCTTTACTAGCTTTACTGAGCATCTACATTTGACAGAAAATCATAACTGACAAAGTTCAAAGAAATTAATGTCATGCTTGGCTTTTTATTTTTTATTTTTAGAACCAGACGGCAGTGATTTGGTCAAATTCAAATACAACATCAGAGCATGTACAGTACATCTCAAGGTTCAGGCTTTTTTCAAACAGGATTTCTGACAAACAAAATAAGAAAACATTTTTTTCAGTAGAAACTGATCTATTGTGTGTGTGTGGATGTGAGAGTGCTAATTCATTATGACATCTTCAATGTTTAGTGGTATTAAAGTTAAAACACAACTAAGAGCTGATGTGAAAAAGCAGAGCTGAGGAGAACTGAGAAACAAGCCAGTTGAGTGTTTCTTGGTATATGAGGTCATATTATAGGAAAAACCTGACTGGCTTGTTTAAGCCCCGGCCAATACAAAAACGGGAAAAGGAACAAACAGCATGAATTTTTTTTTCACACTTTTTTGTGTTTTCAAACCCATCCAATTCCCTAAATTATTCTGGCAAGTGAATTTTGCATAACAGGTCTACTTTAATATCAGATACACCTTTTGTTGTCATGAGTCACTTTGGGATATTAATCACAACTAGACATGTAAGCTGTTGGAAGAAGTATCTGTCCACATTGTGGCATTACTAACTTATCCAAACAATGTATTCACAGAGTATTATACACAGCTCAACTGCAACTTGCGTATCTAGTGCCTAAGAGAGCATCTGTTTACTGCATATTGATGGAGTTGCTTATGCAAACCCCACTGGACATCTTTGCAGAGATGAAATACAAACATGCATTATCGATGAGACGGGAAAGGTTTCAATCATATCACTACTACTTTCTGGGGAGATATTTTAGAACCATGATGAGTATCATGAATAAGAGGAATGATTTAATATTAAATGGTAAGATAGTTTTATATTATAGCACAGGGTTTATGAATCTGGTTATTCAGAGGGGGTTGATTAATTTTAAGCTCTGATAATAAGTGAAATGACAGGTTTGTATTAATGCAGTGACTGTTTATCATTTCTGTAATAACAACTCGTTCATCAGATCCTCTTAATAAAAATGTAAGCCTAATAATAAACATGCTGTCATTTAGCAAATATTTATAATTGTACATATAAATGTACATTAGAATCTTCTGTGAGGAGACGTTTATAGAAGGGATGCTCAGTATTAGTGCTTAGTTACAGTCAGTAGGTCTGAAAGTCCACAGGATATGATTCTTTGTTTGTTTGTTTGTTTGTTTGTTTGTTTTTTACAATTGGGAGAGCAAAAAGAGAGGCTGTTGAAGAAACAACTACAGTACATGAACATATAAATGTATAAAAATATAATTGCATAAAAAAATGACATGCCTTTCTTTAGAAAATGAAGGTGAAAGAGGAATAAAACTTTAGGGTGTACAGTTATGGGAAAATAATCAACTTTAGGGATATAATGACTCTATGTGAAGCCTACAGTAGGGTTGACTGCTTCCCTATAACAGCATGTCCTATTGTGTTTTCCTCCTTACTCCTTATTATCGGGCCAACTCTGCGGTAATCTATTTAAGTAGGAAACAAGATTGAAGGTATATGAGGTGCTGTGTTTCTCAAAAGAACTCAGAATTTGCTGACAAAGATCCAGGAAATGTGTTGTAGTGATTCAGGGGGGAAAAAAGCGTTAACGTTACCATAATGTTCTTGGTCACAGGTATTTGTCCCAGCCAAAAGCAAGGTAAGAAACCAATAAAAGTGTGGAACATTTTAGTCAGTGCAGATTGAGGGAAAACAAAAGCTCGCTGACAGTACTATATTGCAATTCCTGTGCAGGCTCTCCTCCTCAGGGACAGCAGGCAAACAAAATGAAACGGCAGGCAAGCTTTAACGAAACGCCATCTATCACACTTTAAATACACTGCCCAACAAAAAAAAAATCCTGAAAGTGGCAAGGATTATAGGAGATCTCTGGTCTCCTATCAGTCACACGGCAATCGTTTTGATGTAGGGGAATACGAGCGCAAATAACCATTCACTCTTTTTTTTTTTCATTAGGACGAGCTTCCTTTTGTTCAGGGATAATTATCAGCTAGGGACGCCAGCACACTTGTCAGGTTGTAACCCAGGCTTTCGCTATATTAATAAGTGATGGTGTTGAGACAGAATGGACTCTGAGGATGTCAGCCACGGTGGTGTTTGCAGTGGATTGTGTGGGCTAGGGAAGGTTTTCTTCCACACACAATGATGTCTCGGCTTCATCAGTCCTTCGTCTGGCAGGAAAAGGTTTTGTCACGTTCAGAACAGTTCAAAAATACATTATAATGTTGCATTAGCATTTGGATAAGGGAGCACATTCCAGTGGGACAAAAAGAGGAACTATAAGAAAATCTCATTAACAAGTTTCTGATCCTAAGTTTCTGATAGAATTTCTGCTTTTTATTGCATTAATGCAAAATTGATTTCCCTTCCTTCCTTTCTAATTTATATGCCGTGCAACATGTTTCTTAAGCAGCATTTAGCTGCTGTTAAAATGTGTTACTTTATTCAAAAACGGCTTTTAAATGCTGGAGTAAATAAATCCAAATGCAAAAATGGTCACTTGTGTGGTGAAAGTAATTATGTGGACATTGTGTTCATTAAATTTGAACAGTATTTGGCAATTTGGCACATTTCTTTTTTTTTCACTGACTGTTTTACATTCTCCTCGACTGAGTAGGTCTTGCAGTGGTTTATAAATTATTACAAAATTGATCACATCCTCTGTACTATAACAAATGAAAGGCATAAAAAGTCTAATTACCACGAGTAAAAAAAATAAATAAATAAAAATTATGTCTGAAATGAATTACAAACCCACATGAACCATTCACATGCTATATTATTAAAAGAATTGCAATGGGAATATGTGCTCCCTGCTGCGATAAGCAAACATGTTTTCTATGAAATGAGGAAGCAAATGTGTCTTTTACAAACTCGTCACTTTTAAACATCGATGGGGGCGGTTTGACTTCATCTGCTGCCAGCTCACAGACATGCAGGCAGTGCCAGACACCCACAACAAAAGCAGTGCATACAGAATCAGTGACCAAGGCTCAGTCAGACACAAGTGGGTCCTTGTTGCTTGGAAAAAAATTCGCAACATTTAGGCTTGTTCTGCTGAGAGGTAGCCTGTTCCATCCAGCTTATCCTCTGGGACTCAGAGCACAAGTGACCCTATACAGGGCACAAGAGGGGTGCACTCTCTCACACACACTCCAGGCCACTTTGGAAAAACTGATTAACCTAATCTGCATGTCTTTGGGCTGTGGGAGGAAACCAGAGTACCCTGAGGAAACCCACAAAGCATGGGGAGAACATGAACAAAGGTATTGAAACCCTCAACCCTGGTCAAGGTGCTAACCACGAAGCCACCTTGCCACTTAATGTAGACCATGTTTTTGTGATTAAATACATAAATAATTGTGTTGTGGTGAGTAGGTAATACATTACAGATGAAGGATGAAACTCAGGTAAGGCCGTTTTTCAAAATATTAAACATTTCATAATGCAAAAGGTAATATAGGACAAAGGGCCGTGTAGGTATTTTTTAAAAGAAATGCACAATCCTGTGTGCTTCCATTATATTTGCTTATCTCCAAATGTAACGCTAAAGTAAGAACTTCTAAGCTTTTAACTTTAATCATCCTCTAAGCAGAAATGTATTATGGTTGGATTGGTCAGGGAGACGCAGCCTTTACTTTTAGTGCTGGTTGCTTAGTTTTGCATTAATGTGTGTAGGCAGTTCAGACGCAGGCTTAGAGACTGAGAGTGGCATTCTAAATGAAGCTGTTAAATAGCACTTTCCTGTTTATTGGTAGGAACAAAAAACAATTAATGCTGCATCGAACATTTTCAGTTGGATAAATTGTTAAGTCTGTGAACAGAGAGTTAGTATTGGCTCTGCAGTGTGTTGTAGTGTGTTGAATAAATAAATAAGGTATAGGATTTTTTTTTTTTTTTTTATGTAAGTGCTTGTCTTTGAATGATTAGAACAATAAGTCATGGCCATGACCAGTAGAAAATAAACACTTCACAATATGACTCATAAAAAAAAAAAAGTGTGAGGCAATTCCAGCCAATTAGTGCAGTCAGCCTCTATTTTGGCCACGGTGGGATTACAATTAGAATGGCAAATGAGGCAGCAGATGTTGCAGCAGGCCGTCAGATGTTTGGGAATATTGAGGTTATGAGCCAATCAACATTCTCACATTGGTCACCAATTGGTCAACGACTGGCACAGGCATTGTAGTTCCTACAAGGGCACATATGTAAATAATTATAGACAAGTATTAGACATAACATTTATGTTTGCTACAAGAACATTGTGGAGCAAACTGAATATTTTATTATATCTAGTCATTGTTTGTGACATATATTATTAAATGATGCCTAAGCAATCAAAATGTGTGACATTACAATATTTTATTTGCAATATTTTTTGGCAGTATTTATCTATAGTATGTTAGATGACATTGATTTATTTACCAGACCATGGGTC
This sequence comes from Clarias laeviceps, assembly GCA_030014305.1. Classification (NCBI taxonomy): domain Eukaryota; kingdom Metazoa; phylum Chordata; class Actinopteri; order Siluriformes; family Clariidae; genus Clarias; species Clarias laeviceps. The sequence goes on along the minus strand of JAQMYJ010000015.1, from coordinate 19,448,195 downwards.
AGGTCCGTCACACCCATTATTGATTTATTCACAAAACATCCAAGGACAAGGTTGTTTTCCAGGAAACATTGGAAAAGGGGCACAACATGTAGCATATACTCACATTATGAACACACAAACTGTGGGGGAGAAATGCAATATTTCTTGGAGTAAATAGTATTTTGTCTATGTCTTACATTGTTGTCAGGCTAGAGAGCTGGCTTTGTCCCTCAGAATAAAGTGGTCCCATGCGGTCCATTGGCCTTCAGCAAAAGACAGGTAGGAGCTGTTCACTGTTTATTTTACACACCTCTTCTGTCTCTTCTCCCTTCTCACCCTTCTCTTTTTACTTCCCTAAGCACCTTGCACTTCAAGTGAGTCATCAGTGCAAGCTGCAAATTTTACCAGTACAGATGTTACACAGTACAGGAGCTCCCCTTAACCAACACTGGCCACCTACATGCCTTTTTGTGCATATATAAACTTAAACTTTTGCTCCCATATAAGCACACAAAATAAGGTTATGAAATTTTGACTCAGTGTTTGATATTAATATTGTTGTTTAAACAGGCATTATGACTTTTTCATCTTATCACCTTGGGCACATAACAGGTCTTATGTACACCTTATAGGGCTATGTGCACAACAGTGGCTCCAAAGTCAGCAGTGAATTCCAATAATCTCTTACAATCGTCTTTAATTTGTGCGGGTTTTATATCATTTTGGAGCCATTTGAAGCTCTGCAGCTGCTACCTTTAGTTGGGTCCCTCTTACATCGCCTATGTAGGAAACTCATTAGACATTCTGCTCTCTTGCATTAGAGTGATCACTCAAAAATGCAGATATGAACTCCTCTTTGATGGAGCTGATCAAAATACTGCTGTTGGCATTACGACATTTAGACCAGGACAAAGGATGGCTCTCTGCTTAGCCAAGTGTAACTGGCACAATATGCACTATTGGAAATGTTACCCAACCCCACTTGCCAAGGTTGGCAGTAATCCTCTTCATATTATGTAGGTTATTATTGTGCTCACCAATCAAATTCCTGTTGAGGATGCTCAGATAAATAGTAACAACTACTAATTTCAACTTGGGGATGTTGAAATTAATGAGTTTTCAGATGTGGGTTATTAGTCTGTGACTAAATAGAAGCAAACTTGTGTCAGTGAGAAGTGCACAAGCTCTACCTTGCTACAAACATGAGGCTTTTTCTTGAAAGTATTCTATCTGGTATTGGTGGCCCATTGGCTCGGGGTACACTGTAGTTCTACAGAGAAACAAGAGCCATGTGTAGCAGTAGTGTAATAGTAAAAGACATCAAACAGCTAAAACTGAGGCTGGTCTAACTAATGGGTGAGACACCACCGCATGCTGCTCTAGTGCTGTGGTAAGGTACATAAGTACATGAGTAGCAACTGGTCCTCTGGAGTGGTGTTCCAGACCCAGGAAAGGTTTGGCATGGTATAGATGGACCTAGGTATAGGCATGGCATAGGCACTGGAGTAGGTATAAGTACTGGCATAGTATAGGTGGACCTAGAGAGAAAATGAAATGAAAAAATAAACTCAACCTTGTTGACTGTGGTTCTCTGTGGCTGAACTGTAAAGTCTACCTGGTCAAGATGTAGTGACTGACCTGCCACTACTGCTGATTCTGACCACACTGTACAGAGTCTCCCAGGTTGTCCTCTCTGAATTATGAGCATGACAAGCATGTAAGGGACTCAGTAGTCCAAGAGACACTCGAGAACTCACGAACCACTATTACATGGACATTATGTGCTCTTAGGATTTGCAAATCATTAGCACTTTATAATTTGGATTCAAGTTTCTTGAGTACTAGCTTTACTACAGGGACTGTTTGATCATGAAAAGTCTAATTATCTTGAAGGTTTATTTCACTGGGGGCTCATAAATTTGTCACTGCCTTTGAAAAGGGGTAAGTTGTGGGATCTCTCCCATTTACCGGAGTCCCATGAGATCTTTCTTTAATGTTTCCATACAGGATGCTAAATTTAAATGGCTTCTACTGTAGCTTACCTTCTGTAGGTTTTACAAGGTTACCATTGCCCTCTATGACATTGTGGTATAAATGAGCTATGTGATTCTAACCATATTATAAAAGAAGTAGAAGTAATAGTACATGTCACTGTAGTTCTGTAGTTTTCCAAGGGCAGTAAGAATCGTTGGATAAGCTATGCTACAATGCCATACAGAACCATCCCACTAAAAGACTTTATGACAGGTGTCCTGTAATTCCAGAGGAAGACAACAACACTAAAAATTGTGTATTTTATATCTCAACCAGTTGCATACAGTATATTACTAGCACAATAACAATCTTTAAGCAAAACTATTTTGCAGATTTTTTCGATACTTTCTCTAATACTGATTTCAGAATCCAGTGTTGAATTAACTTACTGCGCCCAATTGGCTTCTCCTGGAGATTGGGTAAAGGTTTCAGGCCACATACAGTATTGTAGATGTGAGTATACAGAGCAAAACAGAAACATATTAGTAGGTTCTCTGGAAGCTAGCTCTGTCTGGGCTTGTGGGAATAAGGTAGAGAGCAGACTCATGAAAAGAAGATTAATGGTTCATCCCATAAGCCCAATCACACTCTGTCTCTGAACAGAAGAAGAAAAAGAAGTAAGATAGTTAAAGTCTTTTGTGCTTCTTCTGTAATCTGCTCAGTTTGTTACTAATGGTGAAAGATGATCATAACAAGAGAGAATTTTGATTTATTAGTCAGGGTAATTTACCAAATGCATGTATATGAGTTGCCTCTGATTCATCACATTTCATGAGTAAAGTCCACTCAAGTGAGACTGATAATGCTTAATTCATCACATTCAGCAGAGGGTGTTTTATATCATTTATAGCTCTCAATACATTGTAACCTATGTGTTCACTACCTACATCATAGATGTATATCATCCATATCAGTCAATAACATTAACAACATACAGCATTAAAACATTAACATTGATTATCAATTAAATACCAGTAAACTGGTGGCAGGATCATGGGCACCCAAGGCTTACCCATGCCCTTGGGGACCAAAGACCAGCTCATCCAGTCTAATCCTACAAAAAAGCCAATGCAGCACAAATCGCCGAAAAGTCATTGCTGGCCACAATAGAAAGGCATCAAAACAACCAGTGCACCACAGCCCATCGCACATGGGGCTCAGCAGGCAAAGAACCCAAGGCCGCCAACCTGGCCTCCAAATTCCACTGATCCCAATCCAATTGAACACTCATGGTATGTTTCAGGAAAAACAAGTTTGATCCACGGAGGCCGCACCCTGCAACTGACAGCACCCAAAGGAACCGCTGCCAACATCCTGTTGCCGGACACCACAGCAAACCCCCAGAGAAGATGTGGAAACACAGAGCTGTCCCGTGTCAAGAGTGCCTAGACATTACTGGGAAAAATGTTTGGTAGTAAGTGTAGTTATGGCTGATCAGTGTATATAAAAATACTTGAAAAATTAAAGTAAAAAAACAAACATAAAACATATGGTATACTGTATGGCTGAGGAATCAAGAGCCACCAGAACAGTTCAGCAAAGATTCTACAAGTCTTTGGTGCTGTACAGGAGCAATGTAGACCTTTCTTCTAAAAGTTATTCCCTCAGGTAGAGTTTTGATGATGATGGATGATGGAGAGTGATGTCATTTAAATGTCAATCCAAAATTTCCAGTAGGTCTTCAGCTGGGTTGAGAGCTGCTGATGGCAAATATAACAGCATATGATTTTCATAATTTGTATACTCCCCAGTGTCCTGACCAGGGAAAAAAATGTTTACTGATGTCAGATGCTGGAAGAGATCACACATCTCATCTCAGCACAGTAAATTTTTACAAAAGAAAAAAAGTAAAAAAAAAAATAAGAACTAATATTATAAGTCAAAATATCATTGGATTGATTTGTTGTTACTTTTCCATCTATGGGGACAGGTGGACCCAAATGCTCCCTTCAGCATTCCGTAGTCAGTGCAGTGAAATTTATTGGAAATGTTTCCATGGAAACCTTTTTTCAACATCTGGGACTTTGGCAGCATAAATGGCAAGCAGTATGTTTGATTATCAGGAGTGCGCCTAAAGACAGAGAGGATCGGTTGCACTGCAGATTGTCAAACATGCACTGTATGAGGTCACGTGTATCAGAGAAAGTGTTCAGGAGTACAGGGAGACATGGCAGTGCACAGTTAATGTTGCTGCTTCACAGCTCCAGTGGTCATTCCTGAGGTCAGGTTATTGACTTTGCTTTGGGTTTCTTCCGGGTCCTTCAGCATCCAACACTTGCAGGTATGTTGATATAATGTGCTAAACTGCTTTTCTTTTAGGTTTGAATGATTGTGTGAATGTGACTATGATGGACTGGCATCCCATCCCGATGTCTTCTCCTAACGTGTACTCAGTGCTTCCAGAAATATGCTATGTCAGAATATCTTTGTATTGATTTGACTTGTTCCTCTATGGGAACAAGTGGCCCCAAATCAAGGCAGCAGAATCCCCCCTACAGCATTCTGTACTCAGCGTTGTTACTCCTGCTGCATAATTTGATTAAAATTAAATTCTGTCCTCCAGGTTCCAAAACTTGCAGGTTGGTTGATTCACTACTACAAATCTGCCTTTAGGTTTGAAAGATTATGTGAACATGTCTGGGTGGGTGTGTGATTGTGGAGCCCCGTGATGGACTGGCATCCCTCCCAGGATGCATTCTCACAGTGCTCCCAGTATACAGTAGACTCCTGATGATCTGTATTATCTACAAAGTTACAGGATCTAGGTGTATGAAAATTTCAATATAATCAAAAATTACCCAACTATTCTGCTGTCCTTTACACCCCAAAGCCTTGGATAACAGTTAATCCTGTACTTAATCCAGGAAGTCAAGGTTGAGACAAAAAGAGGAACATTTTTTTATTTTTTTTATGTACATCACTGTTACCTGTGGTAGCATTTTTTAAATAAAGTTTATTATTTAGATTTGGGAAACTAGTGAAAGCAATTCAGTATGTATTTGAACAACCACAACCTCAGTCATTGCAAAAAAAAAAAAAAAATTAAAAATACAAATAATACGTGGCACAGTGGCATAGTGGTTAGCAGCATGGCTTCACACGACCAGGGTCAAGGGTTTGATTCCTGCCTCGTGTCTGTGTGCGTGGAGTTTGCATGTGCTTGCTAGGTTTCCACCGGGTACTCCAATTTCCTATCATGGCCCAAAAACATGCAGATTAGGTTAATCGGGGTTCCCAAATTGTCCATTGTGTGTGTGTGTGTGTGTGTGCAATAGATTGGCATCCTGTCCAGTGTGTACCCCGCCTCATGCCCACAGTCTCCTGGGATAGGCTACAGTCCCTCAAGACCCTGTATAAGTATAAGTGGTATAAAAGATGAAGATAACAAATAAATAAATACCAGGCACTCACGCAGTATCTTGACATAATCTCAAAAAG
>JAQMYJ010000015.1:19423878-19442644 GCA_030014305.1 Clarias laeviceps | reverse complement strand
AAGTGGTATAAAAGATGAAGATAACAAATAAATAAATACCAGGCACTCACGCAGTATCTTGACATAATCTCAAAAAGAGAAAAAAAGGCTGCAAGTGAAATTTAATAACAATCCTAGGTGAATTAACTGCACAAACCAAAATATTCCCTACTCATCCTTATACCCTGATCATCATCACCATCAAAAAATAAATATTTGTGCTGTTGATGTCGCAAAAGAAAATTAACGTCTCAAGAGCATGTCTCATTGAAGAGGGACCACAGATACCCCTGGATGTGATATTGATGTGCTGTTCAAATAATTCAAGCTGTGTGATACACAAATCTCAACACGCATTAAGCTGAATTTCTTTGACCACATCACCATTCTGTTTGATTGTTTTACTTCTGTTTTTTTTTGTTTTTTTTGGTTTGTTGTTTTATGCACTGAAAGATTACTGCAGCGTCTACACCCTGCCAAGATCAAAACCTGCTAATCTTTATTCCAATGGTGCACTTTTATCAGCCTGGCTTTTAAGTTGCATGGATAAAAACTGTGATTAATGCGAATTTAACTCCCAAGACTTTGGAGGTGATTGTTCTTTAAGTGTAGATCCTCCCTGGGACAGACAGCCTCTCTTCCCTGTCACAAAGTCACTGATTTTTTTTTTTTCCATTTTGCCTGAGCATGTCATCATGTCAACAGTGCCTGGTCCTCTTTCCCTGTCCTGGAGGTCCTTTGTCCATTAGTGTGTCTTCTCAGGCTCTGCTCATAATCCCAGAGCCATGCTGTACATGTCAGATCATCTAGCTCTGTCCCACAATAGGGGAGCCATCTCATCCCTCAAGTACACTCTGCTTTTAAATCGCCCAGCGTACTAATGCGCATACTGTATTCAGTCCTGTTACCCTACATAAAGGGGACTTTATTCATTCAGTGAAAGGTTAGCTCACTGAGATGAGTTTATATTCATCTCCCACTTCAATTACATCCTAAATTCTCTCTTTGAGAATCCGATGCAACTGAACTCAGTCGGGGTCAACAGACACATTAACATAATAATACTGAAAGTTAGTTGGAATCACTTTCAATGTACAATAATGCACCTATGTAGGTCCGTCAGGACAGCGTGTATAAACATCTATAGACTCTTTGATAGGCATTTCTAAGCATTGGTTTGCATTAACACCAGTGATTTTTTATTTTTTTTTTACCTTCCAGACTGACTTATGTACAATAGAAATTTATGTGGCTGATGCGACAGCTGCAATGTTAAAATGTTAAATGCAAAAACAAAACACACAAAAAAAACCATCTCACAATGCTAAACAAATACTCATCATGAATATTTATTTATGAAAATAAAACTTTATTGATAGAAAAATTTTGTAAGATTAAATTTGGAAAAATTTAATTAAAGGATGAGGGAAATGTGACTATTTTCAATTTTATTTCAGCTTTGAGATGACAAGTGATACTTCATTCTTAATCCATTACCATTTCGATTATGCCTATATATCGAACATGGGAGCCATTGGACCATTTGAGAACCTTTGCAATTTTGTATCCTCATTATCTTGACATCATATTGGCCTGGTTTGGTGGTGATGGTATAAATCCTCTAAATGGAGTATATAAAATTTCATTGGGTGTGTTTTGCAAACAACCAAAAAAAACAACAACTGATTTGCTGTTAAGTAGAGTCCATGACATCCATAGTGAAAGTTGTTCAGCTTAATGAGACCTAAATGTGTACCAGATTTCACAAGTATACTGTACATGCAAGTGTGTATGAGCTATGCAGCAAAATCTGCTGTGAAGGCCTTGCAGATTCCTTCCTGTAGATTCCAACCTGTGGAATCTACATTTTCATTTTCATTACTTTTTAAGCATGTTAAGACCTCCAAAATGCCCTGGATGCTTGAAAAAAAAAAAAAAAAATCCTTAGAACAAGAGGTCCCTTCACACACTATAATGTCATAGGGCTGATGTCATAGAGCTTGGACCCTAAATATAGCTACTGTAAGAAATAGCACATGTTCTTTTTGGACACAGCCAGCTACAGTACTTCATCCTTACATGCATTAGTTTATGTTATCATTTTTTATCATATATTTTTGGCCTTGTGTGTGTCTGCATGCATGTGAAACATTTATTCTTTTGCTGATAAAAATAATAATGATATAAAAAAGTATGTGACAAAAAAAACTAAATGCTAGATGCAAAATACCATAGAAGAAAATTTAATGGTTTAATACATTAATACAGAGACTTTTGAAAGGAGCCAATCAGAAACAGGTCATACCTCTTCCAGCTTCTGATTGGCTGGAATTGTCCCTGCTCTAGACTCTGATCGTCTAAAATTGAAAGCGTTGTAATATTGAGCGCACACAGGAGAGTGTGGAAATCGAGTTTGAGCATGCGGGAATACAGAATGCACGGCAATGAGACTTGTAACGAGTGAAAAATTTAATCTAAGTGCAAACCAGATTTTTTTGCTCAGGATTTTTATCATGAAAATAACGACATACTATTCCACTCTATCAACTAAACTGATAAGCTTGTTTAGGTCTGCCTCCTTGTTTTGCTAATCTTGTTTTTTTGGTGAATTAATAGTGTTTCGCATTGTGTGAGTGCATCTAGGATTGCTGTCAGGTAAATAAATAAGTGAACATGTGAATGAATGCAGCGTGATCTGAATGCAGGCGAAAAAAATGCAAGTAAATTGACATAGTTTAGAAATGAGATCGCATGTACTGTATGTAAGAATCAAACTTATCTTGAAGCTAATGCTAACTACAGCTTAGATCAATGTGAATTATTCGCTTGATACGAAGAGAAAAGTACAGAAATTCTTTCTGAGACATATGTAGTGACATTGGAACGTCAAAATAAAAGCCAGTCAGTGTGTTTCCAAAAGTTGCTAAATCAACTATAAGCACCAAAGAGATTTTGTTCTAGGTAACGTTTCTTTGTTTATATTGTAAGTAACTTAAAACTGTTGTTTGTGTAAGTTATTAAAACGTAAAATACCTACTGTCATTAATGCTCAGGTGATATTATTCAATTTAATTTTATTCAGTTTTATAACACTTTTAACAATGGTCATTGTCGCAAAACAGCTTTACGGATTCAAAAGTAAATTATGGAAATGAGTTTGAAATGTGTGAGGAAAAATGTATGAATCAAAATGATCCGATTGTTCCAGGAGACGTGTTTAAGTTAATATGGAGTCCACTTTTGTTATTGGAGGCTCAGGTACAAAGCTGTTTGTGAAAGCTTTTCTGAATGATTGAGCGACTGCAGTCACAAGTTCTCAGAGAACATGTCTGCCTCAACCAAGTCCAAGACCATTTTCATGGTCAAGTGGAACCATCCCCAGTCACCACACGCATCCCAAGCAGACCACAGGGGCCTCCATGCGACGAGATCTCCAACCTGAAACAGGGCACCAGGATGAATCAGACAGCCCAGGAGGGCAGGGGCTCGGGACCATCATGTGTAGCTCGACAGAGACACGGAGAGAGAACGGTTAGATATGGTCACAGTCACATAATGTATAAGGGGAATGTATATTTAGTGCAGAGTGAAAGCAGGGACTCCGACAGGACTAACTACTACTACCAGAAGGAAAAAGACATCAGGGCTCACTGAGATGTAAAGCAACCAGTCACTCCACCATCAACAAATTTGAGTGATCAATGAGAGTGGGGAAGACGGCATCTAAACAAACCAATTCAGCATAATACTCGAAATCACGGAGTTCCCCAGATCTGCTCCTTTACCGAATATAAAGCCGAGCATTAATTAGAAGGCGATTCCATAACATTCCATATTATAAGTGCTGCTGAAAATATGTTTATTGAATAAAGGGCTTGGCCTCTCCAAATCAGCACTACTCTGTAATACAGTCCTAGAACAATACATTATTTTATGTATTGAGACAAGGTGCTGCTGAAACAACAAATGGTGTGGCCTTTCCAAATCAGCACTACTTTGTAAATGACTAGTAAAATCTTGTGTTGTTAGAGAAATAAATCACAAAAACTTTTAACATGCAAAACCTCTTGCCATCATACCTGAAAACATTCTAGAGGAAACACTGTAATTACATTATCAAACCAAAAGTTTGCGGACACCTGGGGTCTTCGTTAAACTGTTGGCACAAAGTTGGAAGCACACAATTGTATTGAATGTTTTTGAAACGCCATACCATTAGATTTTCCCTTCACTAGACAAGCAGCCCAAACCTGCTCCACGACAACACGACAACGTCCTTTAGCACAAAAGAGATCCAAAAATATATGATTTGCCAAAATTGGTGTTTAAATATATATATAAACGATAAATATAAAAGATAAACTCAAGTGGCCGGCACAGAGACCTCAACCCAAGTAAACACCTTTGAGATGAACCGGAATGCAAATGATGAAACATCAAAGCTCTTGTAGCTGAATGAACGCAAATCCCAATATACATAGTCCAAAATCTAGAGGAAACCCTTCCCTGAAGAATGGAGGATGCCATAACAGCAAAGGTGAACCAATCTGTAATGTGATTTTGAAGTGCATAAGCATGCATAAGTTAGTTCCTGTTATCACTTCAGGCAACCAAATGATTGCCACAAATGGTTTAAAAAAATTACTGCAGAAAGTAATGTGTTTAAATAGAATCAATTTAAATAAATTCAACAATTCCACGTTTACACTAAATTACACCAATTACACTAAAACCATTGTCTGCATTAAAAAATTTCGATAGGAAATTCCAAATCTTGCTTGAATGACCATATTTAAAATATTTAAAATATTTGTATTTTATTTTATTAAAACAAGCAATACATCATTGACAATGTTCTTTGAGAGCTATAAGATGTAAAAAAAACAAAAAAATTTTAAAAGTAAGAAACTGTTTTACAAAATTACCAAAACCGTATATTCTTACTTTTTGGCACAGTGATGTCTTCTCTGACACTTAAAACAGACTTCAGGAGAAAATGACATCCTCACTATTGAATTCTACCATCATTGAAATGAACTATCATATTTCAGGCTAGTCAGAATCCTGACAATGGTGTTTTATTTCCTCCCCCAACTGCCTGTTACTGCAGATAATTCTAGGCCGAAAAAGTATTTGTCCAAGGAGAAGGTAAATTGCTACGGAATTTGGAGAAAGAAGTCAAAACTCTGAGAAAAAAATGTGAGCTTAAAGTCAGAGAGATGAAAGTCAAAATTCAGAGAAAAAAAAAAAGTCAACTCAAATTTATTCAAATTGATCATTTTATGGCCGTAATTTGCAGAAAAGACCAAATTTACTCTGTGAAAATAAGACTAATGTGTACATTTTTCAGTAACCTCCAGTAAACTAGCCCAGACCTGTCCTGAGTGAATTTGGCCAATCATAATGAGAAACAGTGCTGCAGGGGTGTGGCACTGGGTAAATCTTAGTAAGTTTAAGTTTGTTACTGTAAAAGTGATAACATATTAGAATGAACTAATGTTTTTCTCTTTACACACATTGCAGTTGTCAGAAGAGACTTTTTGGCAGGACACTATTGACTAACTTGTACAAGATGCCTCTCTTAAGCTCACACCAGCTGCTGGTTATACAAATTGAAGGAGCAGGTACGGTCTAATCAAATCATGAGTGCATTTGAGCTTCTGCTTTCCCAGTGAGCAATCACTGATCAACATCGTTTGTTCCACTCTTCTTCTGCTTTAAACACAAAATTTGTTCTCACTTTTTATGAGGAATAAACATGCATGTATTTACCCAAATATGTACAACTGTTTTATTTATTGTCATTAATGATAGAAAAAAGTATTTTATAAACGGTGATGTAGTGGCTTAGTGGTTAGCATTGTTGCCTTGCACCTCCTGGTCCTGGGTTCGATTCCCATGTCGAGTCTGTGTGCATGGAATTTTCACGTTTTGGGTTCCCTTCCATGGTCCAAAGACATGGAGATTAGGCTATGTGTGAAAGTGTGTGTGTAAATACAGTGGTCTCCATAGTCCCTGGCTTGGCTCCAGTCGCTTTTAAATGGATGGATGGATTTTATAAATACCACAGATGATTTCTGTGCAAGGAGCAACACCTAACAAGTCTTTTAGCTGCTTTTCCCTTAAAAAAAAAAAAAAAAAAAAGGCAACACTGCTACTTTTCAAGCAAAGTTTTAAGCTGTAGACAACTAACACACAACCTGTGGAAGAATCTGCTGGCAGTCATGTGATTTCCAAACGCGCATTATGATTTTGTTTGTTTATTAGACACTGGGATTATCGCTGACACAATAGGGCCTCAGGTGAGAAGTGCGTATGGCAGGTGCACACTGAAAGGTGGAAGGCCTGCGTGAGAATGTGAGAGAGGAGAGAAAAATGCAGACAGTTCTGTGCTAGCGTTTTCCCAAGGGGATCCAGGGAACTCAGAACGCTAAGCTTGCCATCTGTTCATTGCTAAAGCTCCACAGTGAAGGCACGACCAGTTTGAAGTGCTGCTGAACAACTTAATAACGAAGCGACCAATTTCAGACTTCTTGTTTGTTTCAATGCGGTTTGAACTCTAGCTACTAACAGGTGTTAGTCTGCTTGAAATTTGCATGTTGGCTATATAAGCTGCTGGACTGAAAAAGAAAAGCTGGAGCGACAGAGCCCCCTCGTGGTGAAATTACTGCATTACAGTGTTGTCTAAAATCCATCTGTTTGGCGTGTGCACATTCACCATATAATGAGACTGTCATGAATTTACCTTACTTTTTAATTTAGTCACAATAAATTATTCATTTATTTAATTAATTAATTAATTAATTATTTATTTCCTGATCAGTGTTGTTGTGGATCTGGAGCCTATCCTGGGAACACAAGGTGCAAGTTTGGAATACAGCCTAGATGAGGCATCAATTCATCACAGGATACCACACATTCACAGCTAGGGGCAATTTATTCTGGTCAATCCACCTAATGGCATGTTTTGGGAGGTGGGATGATAAACGAGAACCTGAACGGACCCCCAGAGACACTAAGAGAACCTGAGAAACTCGACGCATACAATAACTCGAGCTCAGGATTAAATCTTGTGAGGCTGTGTGAGGTTGTGAAGCTGCAACACTATACTCAATGCACCACTGTGCCACCTAAAGTACATTTTATGTGATATTTTAGCAATGAATGCATGCATGGTCAAAGACCAGCATAATAAAAAAAGTCAAACAAAAAAGGTATCAGTTATGTTGTAGATTTTAGAATGCTGAATCTTCTTGTGGGAAATAAGCATGCAGATGAAGTGAATTTTACAGACTGTCACGGTGTATCAGTGAACTGCGGCATCCTTATCACCTAAACAAATGTTTAATAAATTTGAGAAAAGCATTAAAAAAAAAAAAAAACATATTGATACTTTTGTGCATGATGTCTAATAAACTAGACACCTTCTTCCCTTAATGAGTGTCCAATTATACAATGCTAAACTGCTCTGAGATTATGGTTTCACTGAGGTCAGAAAGAATTCAAAATAAGAGAGAGAAAGAGAGAGAGAGAGCATTTGGAACTGAACACAGGAAGGCCGTGCGGGAAATAAGAGCAGTTATTTCCCTGTGCTCTTTGAAGCCAGACTTTAACAAGCTGTACTTATAAAGGCTGAGCAAGCGAAGGTGGGTCTGCTCTTAAGCTGGCGCTGGCTAGCAAGATGCCCACGGGGGTGCAGGAACTTGTTAATTGAGATCTCAATCCTCCTGAGGTTAGCCACCGGAACGTCAAACTCCATTTATTTATCTGATATTTCATTAGCTCGAGCAGGCCACACTCGCAGGCATGGTTTAATTAGGCCTGTGCCTGTTGCTATATTCCCTTTCCAGCTGAGACTACACGGGATGTGTTTAGAATTTTATTTTTTTTTTTTTTTAGCTATTGTTTATGTAGGTGCACTCAGCAAAGCTGTGTTTTTAAGATTAGTACAGTGGATTACATGCAGCCCAGAGAAAACATCTTACTTGCTCAACTAAGCAATCCTGAACAGGATGTAGTGCAATTTACCTAGAAAGTATTTAACCCATATACATATAGTTAACACTCAAAGCACAGTGGTGAATAATGGATTTAGAAACAGTCACAGGCTTTAAATTGCCAGGAAACTGTTTAGTGCTTTTGGAAATGCATAACACTTTGGGGTGTTTTTTTTTATTTTTATTTATTTTTTTGTCAGAGAAGAACACTGATAATGTTTTATTCTGAAATGAATTTATGTCAGTTCTAAGGCTGCAATATATTTCAGGATGTCGGATGTGCTCTCCACTTTTAAGTCAGGCTTCGGGGTCCTCAGGCTGTCCTCAGGCAGTTTGTGTTCCAAATGCAGGAATACCTGCTGCCTCATACTAATCCGAATGAAACAAAAACTCTAGTCCTCTTTCAATCAAAACATGTTCGAAATTCATTACTAAATGCTTCAGAGAACTGCAGGGAAGACACATTTACACAGTAATCATATCTGATATAAGTTGTTGGTTTTTTTTTTAAACACTGACATAACAGTTAATTATAGCATGAGCAGCAACAGGGGTGGTGGCAGTGACTCAGAGCTCAGAAAGCTATATGCATAAAGAAACCTAATAGAATAAACGTATTACGGGTATTCGAGTCAAACTGGGACTTTTGATTGCAGAATAACGCATGTTGCAAATATGCATAAAGAAACCTAATATGTAAATGTATTACAGGTGTTCGAGTCAAACTGAGACTTTTGTTTGCAGAAGAGCACGGATATTTATCTGTATAATCCCTTGCTGCACTTATCCCAGGGTTTCACTAGTGCTTGGATACCTTGAAGGTACAACGTTTTTGATCAGATTGCCTGCTTCATGTCTGAAATGTTGGCCTCCTAGGAACTCCTTTAATGGATCAAAATATATGGAAATGGTTTGGTGTGAAGTCAGGACTATATAGTTGAATTTCTGTTCCCACTGACAGATGAGTCTCTTCTGCAGGTTGACGACTATCCATCGATTTTCAAGGATCAAGCATTCCACTCGTTGATTATTCATGGGAATGACTACAGTGGGCTCTGAGCCACCCTGGCCAGGATCTTCATTCAGAGCCGTACTGGACAGGGTGCCAGTCCATCGCAGGGCACACACACATACACACACTCACATATTCACAATCTACGGGTACTACAATTTGGTAACGCCCATCAGCCTAATCTGCATGTCTTTGGACTGTGGGAGGAATTCAGAGTACCTGGAGGAAACCCATCAAGTACAGGGAGAACATGCTAACTTCATGACACAGAGCCAAGGTGGGAATCACCTGGGGAACCTGGAGGTACAAGGCTACAGTACTTTGCGTATTAGAAAACATACCCCATATACCAATGGTCAGAGAACAGGCCATAATACATGACGCATGATACATGATACAGCACCCTGCCCAGTTTGAAGGGGCTTGATTCTTGCAAAAATTCAGTTTGGAGGGTGTGGGGAGGTGGTAGACAGAATCCCCACACCAAATAAATCTTAACATTTACAGTGTTTTATTTAAACTGTTCCTTGACAATGTTAACTAATACAACTGTAGTAGTAATAGTTTTTTGCTACATGGTTTAGTCTACAATGTAGTAAATTACTGAACACCGAGTTCATTTGTTTTCCAAGCCCACAAACATGCAGGCTAAATTAACCATGATTTATTGCCTAATTAGATCAAGTTAATTAATTATAAGGTTGCTCCACCATGTGCCTGAGACCACAATGATTTCAACAGCCATTAGTTTAATCAATTAGTCACGAGCCCAAGAGACACAACGTCTCCTTTTTCATTAAGAGCGATTCAGTATATTTTGATTAGATACTGTATATGATCAGTGCTGCTTATATATAAGGGAATAAAACATGGAGGCATGCTGATATAGGTGTTTTAACCATTACAGAGCACTGACAAAGCCTTTACCAGTCACTTATGCAGAAGATCTTAGTCTATTTAACAATGGCATGATGGCTGTAGACAGACTGCTGCTGATCTCCTGGGATTTTCTTGAAGGAGGCTTCGTGAACAACAATCAAAACCAGAGACCACTTTGTGTTCCACATGTATTAGGGACGTATTGGAATCTGAGACTACATTGAGCACAGACTCCCAAAACTAGACAGTGGAAAAATGTTGTCTGGTCTGCTGAAGCTCGATTTATGCAACAGCAAGGACATGATAGGGTCAGAAACTAGCATGAAAATGCAACCATGTCACACAGCACAAGTTGTCCTGGTCAAGCTGGTTCTATGACCATTGCAATAAGTTTACTTCAATGGCTTCCAAAGTCACTAGACCTGAATCCAATATAGCACCTTTCATCCGTGGTAGAATGGGAGATTTACAGTATAAATGTGGAGCTACAGTATTTATGAAAATATGACCTACTGTATACATATGTATAAAATAAAAATACAGTATATTGTTTATACACAAATCAGCCATAACATCAAAACTACAGACATGTGAAATCAAGAACTGCAGAGAGAGAATGTAAGAAATCTCAGCTTGATGCGGATCTTGTCTCTTAACATGCTCTTCTCTTTAAATTCTCATGTGACGTGACTGCCAACACTGCCTTCTACAGGAAAAAGCTGGAAGCGTCTGCACATGATCCTGGCAAACTCCACAATATCTTCACTACTCAACCCACCAGCTCCTCCTGCTCTTCACATTCTTGGGGTAACTCTGGACACACCACCCAACTTCACCACTCCCTGCACTGGCTTCCTCTAGCTGCTCGCAACAAATTCAAAACCCTGGGGTTTGTCTGCAATGCTAAAAACGGCCCAGCACCGATATACTGTACATCTCAGCTGTAATCACACCTTGCACGATGCTACGTTCCCTCCAGCACTGCTCGGCTGGTCCCACCATCTCTCAGGGATCGAGGAAGACATTTGTCTAGACTCTGTTTGATCTGGCAACTAGATGGTGGAATGAACTTCCTCTAGATTTCCGTACAGCTAAGTCTTTGAATGACAACTTAACACGAATCTGTTTCTCCAGTATTTGGGCTACTCCCAATCCCCCACACCCACAAAAGTGAATGACTGATGGTATTGGTTAGTAACTCAGTGTAAAAATCCATTCAATGATGAAATCTTTAAGGCACTTTTGTAACTCGCTCTGGATAAGAGCATTTGCCAAATGCCTAAATGTAAATGTGAATATGGCATGAAGAAATTCTCTCATTACAATGTCACATGTCAAGATAGTATTTTACCCCTCAGTAAATCTCAGTATTCACTGACTCCATCTGCAGTCCATTCCTTTTGAATCTCCCTCAAATTCTTAAATGGGCTTTATTTCACAATCCTCTCAAGGCTGCGGTCCTGTTGCTTATGCACCTTTTTCTACCACATTGTTTCCTTCCATTCACCTTTCCATTAATGTGCTTGGATACAGCTTTTTTAGCAATGACCTTTTGTGTCTTACCCTCCATGTGCTGGGTGTCAATGATCATCTTCTGGACAACTGTCAAGTTAGCCGATTACGCTAATGACACCATGAGTCTCCAATATTGAACTTTTTCACAATATTCAAATTTTCTGAGATACTGAATTTTTGGTTTTCATTAGTTGTAAGCCATAATCATCCAAATTAAAAGAAATAAACACTTCAAATATATCAGTCTGTGTGTATGAATCTATATGAGTTTCACGTTTTGAATTAAATTACTGAAATAAATAAACTTTTCGATGCACCTCTATATTAAACAGGAGGTAAAGTCTGATCTTGAAGTTGATGTGGAAGCAGAAAAAAAAAATTGTGCAAGCATAACGGCATGACTGACATTAACAAATACCAAACTGTGATGGGTAGATGACAGGTGCAGAGAATTTCAAAAACTGCAGGTCTTGTGGGTTGTTTCTCAAATGAAGTGGTTAGTACCTTCAGAAAATGGTCCAAAGAGTGACGATAGTTAAAGCGGGTCATGAGCACCCACGGCTCATTGATGCAGGTGGGGAGCAAAGACTGTCTAGTACGATCCCACAAAAGACATATTGTAGCACAAATTGCTGAAAATTGTGGCTATAATAGAAAAAATGTCAGAACACACAGTGCATTGTAGCTCACTGTGTATCAGGGAATGCAGCCCCAGAAAGGTCAGAGTGCTGACCCATCATAACCATCTTTGTGAAGAGATAACAAGCTGCTGGAGACTCTGCAATGCTCTGTTGGGCAACCTGGGTTCCAGGCATTCATATGGGTGTTATTGTCATATGGACTTGTACCATCTAACTAAACAGTGTTGCATATAGGGTTGGGTATTGAAATCTGAAATACAGTATGGCACCGGTACCCATATAACCGGTATGTATTAGAACAGAATGAGAATGCATATTTCTGTTCCTTACTCCGGTGCCACTTAAATGCCTGAGCGATCGAATGAAATATTTGCACTCTGGTTCTCTTAAATTGAGACACATGAAAAAAAATTTCCCAACTGAAAAAATATGCACTTGAACACTTTAAGTCATGAAGCTCTAATAATACAAATCCAACTAATGATTATTGGAACGCAAGTGTCCATGTTCTTTTCACATTCCGACTTAAAAGCACAACTCGGGGAAATTACAGTAGACCATCAGCGTATACAGCGTGCAGTAATTACACTTGCATTTGAAGCTGGTTTGTAACATACCCAGAATACCAACTATTTTGCTGTTATTGAGGTTAAATTATTGTATATGCGTTAGGTAGGATGTACATTTGAATGTAAATATTGTATTTTGTATTTACTATTTGTGTACACTTTAAACTTTTTATATATTATTTATAAAAGCAGTTCTTTAATGTTATCCACCAGTTTTGGGGGTGGGGCTGAGACACTCTTTTTTCAAGTATCGGTTCAGGCACCGTTTAGGAACCAGTACTGTTTTAAAAAAGTATTGATTTGGCACCGGTATTGTAAAAAACCCAAACGTAACTCAACCCTAGTTGCAGACCAAGTACACCCTTTCATGGAAAGGGTATTCCCTAAGTGCAATGCCCTCTTTCAACAGGATAATGCTCCCTGACACAATGCAAAGATCGTTCAGGAGTGGATTAAGAAAGAAGTCAAAAAGTTTTTTTGATGTTGCCTCTGGATTCCTCAGATCTCAATCTAATCAAGTATTTGTAGGATGTGCTGGACAAACATGTCTGATCCATGGAAGCCTCACCTTATAATGTACAGGATCCCAAGGATCTGTTGTTAATGTCTTGGTTCCAGACACCACTGAGTACTTGTGGAGACACCTTCACAGGTCTTGTGGAGTCCAGGTCAAGATGGATTAAGAAAAGTAGGTTTTAATGTTATTGAAATTCAGCTGTGATTGTGAATCACTTTTATCCTTCAGAGCCCTTCACTTTGCACCAATTCTTTCTATTAATCTACACACATGCTTTTAGCAAACATTTTAAAAGTCAACCGAAATATCTACTTTGGCCAAGCATTTAGACCTTTGGCTAAAGAGCTCCAAATCAAGCTCAGGTGCATCCTGTTTGATTTGATTTGGTGTTTGCAGAACTTGACTGAAGTCCACCTGTGGCACAGTTAATCGACTGGAAACGATTTGGAAAGGCACACACCTGTTTGTATGTGGCTCCCAAATTCACAGTGCATGAAGTTCAAAGATCTCTCTGATTAATTCATGTTGAGACATACTGTAGATCTGGGCAAGCCATAAATAATTTATGATGTTCTGAGTGTTCAGGGGAACACAGTGGGCTCTATCACTGTGAAATTGAGTCCTTTGTCTCAGTAACCAGACGAGAAGTTGCTTGCTCGGTGAGGTAACCAAGAACCTCAAAAGCAACTTTAAGGGAGCTTCAGAAGTGCTCTATAGAGATGGGAGAATCTGCACAAAACTCCATCAATCAGATCTTTATGCCAGACTGGCTAGTACAAGGCACAAAAACAAAGTCTTTGGTCTGAACTCCAAGTACAGTACTATATCTGCCTTCCATTCCAAAGTGTACTTCACAGGGTGCTCCCTACTCCGTTTGCAGGGATTGTCGGTGAACTTTCCTCGACAAAACTCCACCATTTGGAACATCCTGTGAAGTGACCAGCGCAGACGCCGCTTCCTTTGTGCATTACCATGTTAACACAAGCACCTCGGATACCTGTCGCTGCTGCTGTGGATATTTCACACTACAGACATTAAATATTGAATATTTATTGAAAGAAAAATGCATACCGTTACAATCCATTTTGTATCTTGAGTACACCATGAGGAAATCTTAGCATGGTCTATAAGCATATATAAGCAAATCTCATATTTAAGTCACTAAAAAAAAAAAGAAGGTCTATATACTAATCAGCCATAACATTAAAACCACAAGGTTTAGTGGTTAGCACTGTCGCCTTGCACTTTCAGGGTCCAGGTTCGATTCTCGTCTGTGTGTTCACAGAGTTTGCATATTCCCCTCGTACTTGGTGGGTACTCCAGTTTTCTCCCTCAGTCCTAGGGTAATTGGCCTTCCCAAATTGCCTGTAGTGTGAATGAGTGTGTGTGTGTATGTGTTGTGCCCTGTAATGTCCAGGGTATACCCCACAACATGCCCCAAGTCTCCTGGGATAGGCTCCAGGCCCCCCGCGACCCTGAATACAGGATAAAGTTGTATACGTAAGTGGCCCAGGACGTCCTTTGAGTGTGGGGTGGCAGAACGAAAACTCGATGGATCAGACTTGTTTGTCCGGCACATCCCGGGCTCTTTACCTGCTTGAACCAGTGTGCGCACACTAGGTGTTTTGATGTCTACCACTGGCAACACTGACTTTTTGTCAATTTGATGTGCTTTGTCTCTTCTGTGGGATCAGACCAGACCAGTGAGATTCGGAGGTTAATACTGTCACCAGTTTGCTGATGTAATCATTTATGGTCAATGTTGTCCAATTAGCTCCAGTCAGTGGTCATAATGTTATGGCTAAAATCTAGTATTTGTTACAGAAGTAATTGTAGGTACAAGTCCACGGTGAGAGTATTCCTCTTTCGTATGCTGTGAGCAGTATAATTTATTTATTTCATTCACATTATGTCAGATGTTTTTTTGGCATATTCTTTGGAAACAGAGTGTTATAGCAGTGCTGCTGCTTGAATCTCACAGGTTCACAAGATCTCAAACACTCCATTAATCACCCCCTTTGTATTATTCATGTATGTTTTTCAGACATGATCTTCACAGGAAACTTTTTACTTCTTTAGTAAATACCTAGTGATTAATTAAAGCAGGCAGGCCTCAACACATTGACGTAATGCAGTTTCACAGAGTTTGAAAAACTTTTCCCAAACCTTTAAAAAGGGTGACATTTAAAGCTGCAAGATACATTTTAAAAGCTTGTGGGGAAAAACAACCAAACTAGTGAAAAAAACAGGCTTGGGCATGTCAAACCACAAACTGATCACCCGAAAATAAAGGAACACTCAAGGGAATTCATCAGTTCGTACTTTATTTTAATAGCAATAACTGTTGTGTTTTGATCAGCCTGTTCTGTTAAAAGAAATCCACCTTTTCTATTTTAAATACAGAAACATATCCACTCATACAAGACTGAAGCGATGACTAGTGCTGCTGTAAGCTCGGTATAGGAAACTGAACGTTGTCCATGTGTGAAAAAGTCCAAATACAGAAGCATTCAGCTTTCATCTGCTTCTAGATTAATGTTGTTCCCAAATTTGGCATACAACTGGACCTTGAGATCTCCAAGCACTTCCTGTATTGATGCCACTCGACCTTCCAGAGATTTAATTTCCTCTTTTAGAGTTTCCTATAGAAATGGGAAGATCAAAAACATTTTTAATGATAGGCTAGATAAATTCCAGTTTTGATGTCAACTATAAGAAACCAAAAATAGATTTTTTTTTTTAATAAAGAGCAAGCCTAAGATATTAACAATTCGAAAATATATTATTCATACATCACGATCTTAGTCTTGAGGATGACAAAAATTGTTTATATCTACATGTGCGAAGTTAAAAAGCATCTTCGTGCCTTTTTGCTTTTGTTTTCACAAACCATGTGCATTGCTAGCTGCTTAACACTTTAATTACTGTCCTGAGTGAGTCCTGAGGTACAGTCCTGGTATATTGAGAGGTTTCCCTTACAGCAGCTCTTATAATAAGACCAGCTTAAATATCATTATGATTGATATTAATACTTTAAATAGTTTTAAACATTTAAACATAGTTTTAGACATTTCTAAAATAACATTTATACAGGAATTAAGATAAGATAAGAGACTGCTTCAAGAGCAAAGAGAGGAAAAAGTATACATGCAATGAAGTAATAAATAAAAAAATTCACAAACTAGACACAAAATTAGAACAAATGCAGAATGCAAAACCATAGCAGAAACCAGACTGATGTAGAATTTACATAGCAATGAGTAATATTGCACATGATATTGTTAAATGATGTTACATATAATATTGTAAATTTATATTGCACATGATTTTGGACATTAATTATGGACTACAGTACCTGTACAATAAGTTTAACCATTGGAGTGACTGGATACAGCAAAAAGTAACGGAACTTAAGTTTCAAAGGTGACCTATTATGCAAAATTAGCTTTTTCCGTCATTTACATCGGACTCCAGTGTGCAAACAAAGAAAAGGTTTTTTTTTTGGGGGGGGGGGGGGGGGGTAAAAACTGGTTTTTGTATTTTGTTGATTTTGGTATTGGGCAGGGTTTAAACAAGATGCCTAGATTTTTCCCCTTATTGTGAGCTCATATAAGTGGATTACCTACCCTGGCTTGTTGCTCAGATTCTGCTATTCTCCAGTTGGGGCTTGGCTCAGCAGGAGCTCATTTACTTGGGGCATTCATGCCAAACGAGGACTTGAAAACCCTTGTGGATGAAGGCTTAAGTCTTGTTGACATTTACAGACGATTTTAAGTGCTGTACAGTGATTCTTAGAGATTCTTAGCCACGGTAAAATATTTGAACGGTCCAAACGTTTCAAAGGCGGGTCTATGAAGGTTGATCCTAGCTGAGGTGGCTCGGAGCCTACTACAGTTGTTCCCATGAACATTCAGGGAGTGGATCTGATCCTTGAAAATCGACAGGTAACTTTCTGCCAACTTGCAGGAAAGAAAAATCTGTCTGTGTGAACTGAAAACACAATCGTTCACCAACACCACTTGTTCCTGTAACATACTCGTCTGAGCGTTATTGCCACGCCATCCGTACAATTCGGACCTCACTTCAAGCCAGTTCCACATGTTTGGGTCATAAAAAGGAGTTCCTGGGAGACCAGTGGATCAGACGTGAAGCCTGCAGTCCAACCATGTCTCAGGCATACTAAGAAAACTTTCTACATTGATGGTATCCAAGCACTAGTGAAACCCCAGGATAAGTGCATTAGTGTAGCAGGAGATTATATGGACAAATAAAAGTAGTCTTAAATAAAGGTAGTTTTTACTCTCAAAACTGTGTTCTGATATTCTGCACAATTAAATGTACTGGTTTGACTTGCACGCCCCTCATACAGAGACACTGAAACTGGCCATTTAAAGCAGGAGTAAAATAAATGCAGTTTGAGGTATGAAAGTAATCCACGTTATCTGTGGGAGTATTTGAGACCTGCAGTAACTTGTTAAACAAATAGAAAATATATCAGCTCTTTAAGTGTGTCAAAGTTCAGAACACACACATGCAACCAATTTAAAATGAACAAATTGGTTGTATTTTCTCTAAACTTTCAAATAGTTTAATCTTTGCACCACTAATTGATCTCTAAAACTATGCACATTTGTTTGAGTTGCACCATAAAGGCTACATTCTGACCTTAGCAGCCTCTAGCATCTCCTGCGTCTCCTCCTGAGTGTGGCTGATGAAAACATCTCCGATATGATACGGGATAGAAAGATCGTCGTCCTCCAGCATCATAAGGTCATCACTTGCATCCTCTAAATTCTGTAAAGATTTCTGAGAAAGAAAATTAAACAAGTAAATATGATAATTATCAGCAATATACAGTTGTGGTCAAAAGTTTACATACACTTGTAAAGAACATAATATCATGGCTCTCGAGTTCCCCGTTATTTCCACAACTCTGATTTTTCTCTGATAGAGTGATTGGAACAGATACTTCTTTGTCACAAAAAACATTCATGAAGTTTGGTTCTTTTATGACTTTATTATGGGTTAACAGAGTGTATATATATTTATATTTTTTTTTAGTCAACAGCAAAATCAAGGACTTACTTTTTTAGCTTCTATTTCATCTTTCAACTCAGACATCCGATTTGTGCTCCTAGCAAACTTGTTGATCTTCTGCTGGTCTTCAAACGTGACATTGACATCTTCGACCGCCTGAGATGGAGGTAAGTGCTTAATAACTACAGTGTAAAAATCAGGACATCCCCCACATTTTTAAAGAAAAGGTTAAAGACGATACACACTGAGTAAGTTTACTTCATTACCCACAATGCTATTCATCTACCCGTGGCACCTGTGGGAATTGACTCAGTCAGTCAGTCAGTCATCTCTATACCTATTCTAGTTAGGGTCGCGGGGAAAAACAAGGCCTGGACACCTGGACAGGGTGCCAATCCACCGCAGGACGCATAAGCACATACTTACTCACACATTTCAGACAATTTGGGAAATCGCCCCACTGACACCAAAATTGACTTTAAAATTTTTATTTATATACAGTGGAACCTTGGATTACGAGTAACACGGTTTATGAGTGTTCCACAAGACGAGCAAAGATTTTTAATAAATTTTGACTTGAAAAACGAGCATTGTCTTGGTTTACGAGCACCGAGTATCAT
>JAQMYJ010000015.1:19412868-19423778 GCA_030014305.1 Clarias laeviceps | reverse complement strand
TATGGTTCCACTTTTTCTCCCGGCCCCCAACTGATGTTATTTTAATTTACTTGTATTAATGATCCATTTCTTTGTGTATGATTGTTTAATTTTGAGTGTACGCTCTTCATTGTCAATAAAGAAAAACATGTTATGCTCGTAATCCGAGGTTCCACTGTACATTTAAATGCTGCAATTCCTCTAGAATCCTACAGATGGCAGTCTAAAAAATGCATTCATTTGCAAGCAGCAAATTCAATTCCAAATTCTGCAAATCATTTTGTATGACAGGAGAAAATTTCAGTGGTACCTCGGCACACAAACGCCCTGCCCCGGCCTAAGAATTTTGAAAAACGAAATTTTGCAAACAATTGAATTTCACCTTAAGAACTCGCCACCTGAATTAATTAATTTGTATTCTGAGGTACAATTGTATTTGCTAAGTGTGTTTTGAATTCCAATAAAATCTGAAATGATCATGATATTTATAAAATTGTGATACTAACAGAATCACATTATGATACATTATGTCAGCTGATCCCGGGAGATTCCCTCCCTATTTCACACTAATGCTATCATCCACTGCACCTCTTTCAACACCTCGTAGATCAATAACTAGCTAAGTGGAGTCTTTACTGGAAATCAGCATATGCACACACTGTCCACTTTAATAACACCTGCTCATGCAGGCAGCTATTCAATTAGCCAATCAAGTGGAAGATGTATAGTGCAGAAAATCATGTAGATACAGATCAAGAGCTTCACATCAAACATCAAAATAAAGAAAACACACTTTCTGTGAATTTTATTATGGCGTGTTTGTTGGTGGCAAATGGCCTGGGCTTGAGTTTTTTTGTGTGTTTTTTTTTAACAGAAACTCTTGTGGCATCAGTATAGAATAGTATAATGAACATACAGCATCAACTAACATATTAGTATCAACATTACTTAATATAACCTATACTGTATATTCAGACATGTTTCACACTCAGATTCAGAATACAAACTTAAGTGTGCTTGTTAAAGGGGTACAGTGTGTAGTGCTGCTAAACAGTGAGCCTTTAACGCCGGACCTGGTGCTTATAGGCATGGCTCACTAGCTAACGGTCTAGCAAGTGAATTATCAGCGAATTAAACGTCTCCATAATCACACACAAACTATCATTTCATATAAATCCCCAAACCCTAAGCACACCCAAACATGAACTGTCCAGAAATATATTTACAAAAAGTAACACAAAGCTTTGCTAGACTTACAACAGATTTCTTGACGGTGGCTGCCATCTTAAAACGGAAATGGAAGTCCTTACTGCCTTCGTCCAACCCGTATTTCTAACAAACCCCGCCTCCCTCTCTGGGATTGGCTAACAGTTCATACTCACAATCTGATTGGATTATTTATTAAATCAATCCCGGTACAGAAGCCGGAATTTATCGCAATGCGGGTGGGGAAAAATAATGCCTGTTGTCAGTAAACCTTAAGCGATTATTTTGAAGCTTGTGTTAATTTCAATCTCCTTAGATTTTTTTTGTTTGTTTGTTTTAACTGTTAAACAGAAGATAGAATAAGATACGTGTTTTGCGGCAAATCTATTGATAAAAGAAAAACCGTTGAAGTGAGTAAGAACGGTGTAGAAATACTGACACCTAGTGGACAAAACAGTTAATTACGTAAAACAGTTATTATTATTATTATTATTATTATTATTATTATTATTATTATTATTATTATTATAGCAGTGACAGAAAGAAAAATTAAGGAAGTCTAAAAATTATAATTTTATATTTAAATATAAAAACAAAAACATCAAATTGTCGAAAATACGAGGGGTGTAGTTTTTAAAAAAGGTAGTAAAAACTACCTTTATTTCTCTGTATAATCCCCAATCCCCTCTTTCACTAGTGCTTGAATGACATCAAGGTAGAAAGTGTTCTCAGTATGCCTGCTTCACATTTGAACCTCTGGCCTCTCTCCATTAATGGCCCAAATGTGTGTACAGTAAATGGCTAGAAGTGAAAAATAATGTTGACTTGCTTGAATGTTCACTGGAACAACTGCAGTAGGTTTCAAACCTTTCTGGCTGAAATTGTCAGTCATGGACATACTGGCCTACTTTAAAACATTTGAACTTACTGTGCTTTAAGTCTTCGGTAAATATCACTTCGTTTTTACAACTTCATTCCAAAGAAAATTCATCATATCACGATTTCACTTGAATGCTTGAATGTTTACACTAAGCCTTACTGTGGAAACTTTCACTTTAAGGCTGCCTTAAATGTAGATTAGTAGTAGCCTAGTAGTAGTAGTAGTAGAAATAAAATAAAAAATTTTATTATCAGACCCACAGGTCTTTCCACATGAGTGCAACATATCTTTAGGCAAACCTCACACAGGATTGTACATGGTTTGCCACTTTCATAAAGCCTAGCGTTGTTGAATGTCTGGGCCATGGTTGTCCTGTTTCTCTGGTATACCATGGGATTGCTCCGTGTCCTTCAGAGTTGGTAGCTTTAAACATGTTGTAAAAAAATGTAGCATTAAACTGATAAAAATTTAATAGACAGAGCCAATTCCATTCTTAAATGTCAAACAATATTCTTTTTAATTACAGACGCGCTCTGTAAAATTTGGAATTACTTTAGAATCTTGTTCCTCTGTGTCCTTTCGGAAACATCCACTTTGTAAACAGCGAGCTTGCTGCACCCTCAGGCAAATATTAGCACAATGCTTGCAGCTTATTTTATGATGATTTATTTTATTATGTATATCTGGTCAGCGCACCAATACCATCCCATATTATAACTATGCATGGACATCATAATGCTATTCATCTATTTATTTATTCATGTATGCAAAAATTATTGTTCTTTTGTTTTGTTTTGTTCAATTCTCAGCCACATAAGGCTGTACACACTGGAATTCCGAGAGAGCCTTTAAGGCCTCACATGTCTGAAGAATTCCTTTCGCGATGGCAGAGGGCAACCAGAAAGGAATTTCTCTTCCGCCTCCACTGTGTACATTTACAATGTGACATTTACACTGTAACTCCAGCCTACATTTATTACCACATTATTAACTCTGAACAACAGCAGATCGGTCTGATGCAGTTTTTGCCAAAAAAAATAAATAAAATGACTCTATTTTACATATTCACATTGTATATTAAATGGGGTTATAAACTTTGTGTGAGTAGTTTTCTTTGTTCAAGCTTCGCATAATTTTAAAATAAAAATTAGCATGAGTAAAAGGAAATCTTTTAGTTTTTTGTACATCCGTTAATTAACTTCAGGCATCTTGACTATATTGACTTTGTGCAGAATTCCTGAAATGAGTGCAAAGAATAATTCTGAAGAATATGTCAGAATTTAAAGAGCAGTTTGTGTATTGTTGATTCAGAGCCTGTATCCACAAGAACATTGTTTAAATGCGTACATAATATTATGTCTATGTATTAGACCTGAAGTTTTTTTTTTTCCTGAAATTTTCAAAAGATAACACACTAGATCCAAAAACACAGTAAGAAAAAAATATTAATTTATTAACATATTTAAATTAGGAGCAGAATTTCCACTAAAGCAAAGCAAACAACTAATGGAAAACAATGATATGTTTATTTTTTCAAATACATTTACAAACATAATTTACTGTAGTAAAATAAACACACGGCACAGACTCTCTGGGAAAGCCCTTCATGTAGTTCTGAAGTGTACAGGCTTTCCATCCATCCATTCATCTAGGACACTCTGTAGTCCAACTAGGGACCGTGGAGGCCAAGGGTGATCTTGGTGGGGGTTTGAAGACCATCAGGGGTTTAAATCTTGCCTTCGGGTCTGTGTGTATGGAGTTTGCATGTTCTCCCCATGCTTTGTGTGCGTCCTCTGGCTACTCCAGTTACCTCCCAAAACATGCAAAGGAGGATAATTGGCGTTTCCAAATTGCCCATAGTGTGTGAGAGTGTGTGTGTGAGTGTGTACATGCTAACATTGCAATGGACAGCACCCCATCCAGCGTGTATCCTGCCTTGTGCTCAGAGTCCCCTGTGATAAGTTCCAGGCATCCTGTCACCCTAAACGGGATAAACAGTGTAATGAGTGGATGAGTGAGAGAAAATAAATGGTTATTTTTCTGAACTGGTCTGTGGTTTGGCTCTCTAGGGAAAACCATAAATGTTCCCACATATAAATGGTTTCCCTTTCAGAGAGGCTTCCAAGCAGGACATGTCCACAAATTGAAGAATGAGTGTATACTGTGTTCCAGATGGATTTTGGGTCAGTACAACGTCTCTCATGGGTTGATGTGAGTCACAACATCTCTCATATGACGCAGACTGGAGAGTTTCAAAAGATGAAGCAAAATTGACTTTGCAGTCAGATAAAGAACTATAATCAATGCTTGCAATGGTACATTCCTGGGCAAAACAGTGAAAAAAAAGTATATTCTCATATTCAATATGGTTCCCAAGATATACTTGTAAGCACTTATGCAGTATAATAATGAACTACATTAAAATGCAAGCACGGCTGTAATGGATGAGGTCTGCAGGTCCTGGCAGTACACCCACATAAATGTGCAATAAACCTTCAGATATAATGAACTCGTGTAAAGGGGAAGTTCACTTATTCTGGACTAATAATTAGGTTCCTGTGGGTTGCTGTAATTTTATTCTGTTACATTGGAACACTAGGGTGTCGTGCTGTACGTTTGCACTGATCAGACAGACTGATTAACAAATGACTGTTGTGGTTTATAAATAGTTACAGCATAACACACCAGCACAGTGGGAACGCTACTGTGTTGCCAGTGACATCAGGGCTCTGCTTGAAGACACAATAGCATCCATACTGTACCTCAATAACTATTCATACCAATGACAGCCCATTTACAGTAGAATTTTGTTTACATGGTTACACATTAAAGCAGAGAGTCTGCTTTTGTTGAATACACACACAGATACTATTTTATAATTATAATTGAATTATCATTGAATAACGAAGTGCAAGATTTTCTGTTGACTCATATTGCTGTAAATAGGCATAAATCCCTGATAAATAAATGAAATAAATACTATCACTTTGGTAGTACAGTAGCAAAGTGGTTAGCGCTGTGTCCTTGAGAATTTTATTCCCTGCTCAGGTCTGTGTGTGTGAAGTTTGCATGTTTCCTCTGGGTACTCAGGTTTCCTTACACCAAAGACATGCATCCGAAATTGCTTGTAGTGTAATGAATTGCCACCCTGTCCAGGCTGAACCCTGTCTCGTGCCCAAATTCTCTTGGGATAGGCTCCATGCCCCCCATGACCCTGTACAAGATAAATGGTATAGAAAATGAATGAATGAATAAATGGTTGAATGAATGAGTTGGATGGGGTGCCAGTGACTTACCACAGCAGCCAGAATGCAGTATCATTTTAAGAAGCATACAGGTATTACTTTGTGTATTGTGGCATGACTCTGTTCATACCAAAGATCAGATATAACAGAATACCCTACCAGAACCTTTGGTATTATGTAGGAATTATACTATACTGTCTGTGAGAACACCAATGAGTCATAATTATCATGTATTATCTATATACAATAACAAATCCTATAATTACAGCAAAAAATCCATCTACCTCTACATTTATAAATTAACATACTGAATTAAAAAACAATCCTAACAAATTCATAAGCAACAATACATTTGTAATGAAACAGCATCCCCACTGTCTCACATTCTCCATGATTACTGTCACAATAGATTAAAATAAAGGACCGCTCTCTTTACTATCAATAATAAAATAAAATATAAAAATGGATCTTAATAATGATTTCAGATGTGAGCTTTGTGTGTGTTGGAATTGTTAGCATTTGCTCTGGAAATCTATTTGTACAAGGAAATGCACATTAGCAAAGTAGAGAGTTATTTGGATTGGCTCTCATCCATAAAGGTTTTCACATATACTGTAAATGTTTTTTGCTTTTCAGAGAGTCATTCAAGTGAAGAACCCAAGAACGTTTCTAAACCCTGAGTAACACTTTTTAATAAGTATAAAGTAAGGGCGTAACTTTGGGTTTAATACTGGTTGGACGCAACCAAATATCACACACCAGGGTGGGAGAGATTTTTTTATTTATTTATTTATTTATTTATTTACTTATTTATTTGGTGTAATGGCCATTGTTAATTATCAGGGGGTTATAACCCCCCATCCCCCTGAATTATGCCTATTTTAAAGTGTATTCCAGATGGATCTTGGATAATATGCGCAGTTTTTCATTTATCTATTTATTTATTTTGGACCTTATAAGACAAGAGTGAGCCACGAGGAAACCAGAACATCACCATCACCATGTCCCAAGAAACCAGAACATCACCATCAACAGTGAGTGTTTCAAAACATGAAGATGAAAACCTCAAGCAAAATTGACACTTGTGCTCAGATAACGAGCTACAATCAATGCTCACAAGCTTTACATTTTAAAACACGTC
The DNA here is from genome assembly GCA_030014305.1 of Clarias laeviceps. Lineage (NCBI taxonomy): Eukaryota > Metazoa > Chordata > Actinopteri > Siluriformes > Clariidae > Clarias > Clarias laeviceps. Next base: position 19,417,327 of record JAQMYJ010000015.1, on the reverse strand, counting down.
CTCTATAGTACAATTAGATGTTTTTTGCATATACATTTTACATTTGTACATATTACATACATTTCATAATACTTCTCATAAAAAGAATTACATGTGAAATGTATGTGACTTTTAGAAATATACAAGGTTTGTCCGGGACTATTCAGACATGTAATGACTGTAATAATCTCCTAATTACTTTTCAAATTCTCGTTCTCTGTCAGTTGCCAATCTTTGTTGAATGCAGCTTGTACACTACAACACTACGGTATATACAGTACAGATCCAGAAAAGGGATCACTTTTGACAGATTCTTGACCATCTTTGAAGTGTTTCTTCCACGCTTTTATTTGCACTGCATTGATTACATCATCCCTGAAAACCTTTGATGCAAAATTTGATGCAGATTCGTAATGTCTACTTGCTCAGTGATTTTGAATGAGGCAGCCACACAGTGCACATGTTCACTCAACTGTACTACACCACTGTGCCACCATAAACATAAAGAATTTATTTTCACATGAGATGCTTTTCATCTGTTGTTTATTTTCACATGATTAACTTAGATCAGCTTATGTTTTGATCAGATACTTGTTAGTAAATGTGTTATTTCGTTATTTTTGTACAATATTGTCATATGATTATGTACCAATATAGTACCAAGAAATCACATGTTGCACTTATGGTCAAGAGCCACGCCAAACAAATACACCTTGTTTTTAGTGGTTCAGCCAGTGTATGAATATCCTTCATACATCCTGTTTAATAGCAGCCACACCCAAGACAGAAAGAACATCTTCCTAATAAGGTGCTCTCATAACAGCATGGAAAAAATTTTAGGACTGATCTTAGACTTGACTTAGTTTTACAGATCTGAGCACGCCATGTGGCAAAAGTTTGCTCTACATTTGCTGTGTGTATTGATTAAATGACTTCAATGACTTAACGCTTGCTAGCTTGTATGATTATCTTGCAGGGTTGAAGTTCTCTTTATTAAATAAAGCACAATAGATATCAGAAAGGGCTATCAGTGAGAGATAACACATTGGTCACCTGAGCTGCAAGCAGAAGCCAGGCTCTTATATATGTTGCAAAATTTGGGGCCCAACCCATTTTTCGGGTAGGTATATGCGTGCTTCGTCACACTTTCCTGATAGTCACACTTTACTGATGGTCACGCTTGCAGAATCTGGATTACCATTCAAAGATTCAGGACAAACTACCACCTACATAGGGAAAAGGCCTGAAAGCTATTAGAAAGGTAAGATTATTATTACTATTATTATTATTATTTAACATATGAACTCAAGTAACTATGTGTGACACCATGTGAATAATATGATGTGATAAATACAATCACAGGTCCTACATGTAAAACAAATGTATTTGTTAAAAGAAAGGAATCATTTGTATAAAAAAATATCAAATTCGATAATAATTGCTTCAATACTAAAACAATTCAGACATGAGACGCTGTGGTCATTCCTGTCAATAATGCCGAAATGAAATCAACAAGTATTCTTTGTATCAAAATAGAAATGCTGTTTCATCAGCTTTTGTTTGGTACTAACAAAATGTATAATTTTGAAATCAGAAAAATATCTTTCTGTTTTCTTAACACAGGCTTTTTTTTTTTTTCATTTAAATTTTTCTTGGTTTGTTTTTTTCCCCCAAGGTTGATATCAAGATGGGGATTGGGCAGTCTGTTACAATAACACAACCACAGGTATCAAAGATTTGTGTTCATTTCTTAAATCCTGTTCTCTTTTCATACAAGCCATTTAAATATTGAATTAAGCTGGACCTTGTATCAAGCTTAGCTTTGAATCATCTGCAGAATGTGAAGTGCACTCCCTTACACTGAGCGATGTTAATGTTTAATTAAACAACATACTTCTAAATCTACCTCCAGGATCTACCCAGGATGATTTATTTCATTCCTTTATTTCCTTTATTTGATAACAGTAGCTATAAATATTCATGTTACCCATGTAGAAATTCATGTATTAAAAGAAAAATATATTCTGGTAGCCTTAAATATGCTTAAAACCTAAAAAAAAAAATGCCTTATGCTTTATATCCTGTTGAAAATGTTAGGGTTAGGGTTTAAAACCTAAAAGTCAACGACTCATAATCTTGAGCATGGCTATTACATTTCCTATTTTATTGTATTTGTTTTTTCCAGGCAGACCACAATGTAAAACAGGTCAAAAAAGATGAAGCAAATGGCCATGCCATGTCTGGTTTGGATTTGACCGACGCTGGTAGGCATTTTGTTGTAACATAACCTAAATGTTTCAAATCTTATCAGGTGTCACTTGTGTCATATATTTTTATTCGGGAAGATGTTTGAAAAAAATAAAGTTTACAGACCAATTTCCCATCCACATGTTTAAGACTTTTAAAGTAGGGCACTCTGTTGCTATATAAACTTAGGGCGTAGGCTGGTGAGACAAATATTGTTTGCGTTTCTCTTGTGCATACAACATCTACATCGATTAGAACAAATAAGCTGCATGGAGCATGGGGCCTTGAGAAAATGTTGATGTTATAAAAGAATTTGAAGAGGAATCAGAGACTGCTGTGGTCAACTTCTCATGACTCATAGGTGTGCAATTAGTTCACTGCGTTTATATGTACCGGAAAGCACTCTGGTACAAATCTAGTAAGCTTTGTGTACACTTGGTCTTGATGGATAAGCCCTTTGCAATGACTGGTAACACCTTCGACAAAGCTTTCATAAGGGAGTGGTTAACAAAGTCACAAACTAGAGTTTAAGCATAGTGCTCTATATTACAGGCGACATATGCATTTTTTGCATTTTACTATTAGACATGTCATGCAAATAAGCGATTATATCTTTAATTACTGTTGACAGTTATATACGTTTTTAAGCCATTTAATTACAAGCAAACACAGAAACAAGAGTGGGAAAACCCTAATGCTATTAGCCAATCAGGTGGCTAAAGCTTATAAATGATTGTATAGAGCTCAGTATTTGGTGGGTTGACTTTTTTAATTCACATATTACTCATTTCTAGTAACCGGTAAGGCATCAGTGCAGCAGAACATCGAGCCTCCTCCTGTAACAGTTACGGTCAAGCCAACACCAGCATCGGTAAAAGCTAATGGCATCCAAGTAAAAATGCCGGCTGTGTCTGTGGAAACAGCTGGTAACAAAGTCAGTGCTGTAACTGTATCAGCTGAGCAAAAAAATCCACCAGAGTCCAGCACATCTAAACAAGCGGGGACTCCTAATATGTTCGACAAGATGTTTAAAAAAAAGCCTGGGCCACTTTCTCCTGAAATTGAGGCTAATGTGGCTGCTGAAGGAGCGATCATCCCTGAAGTACAGACTGAGAACCAGAAGTCTGTAAGTTCATTACCTTATAATAATAATAATAATAATAATAATAATAATAATAATAATATATTTCCCTTTTTAATTTTGTTTCCTATTAAAAGCTACATGTGCCATATAGCATAATGCAAACTAAATAGTTGTGCGAAGTAATACTGAAACCCTTCTTATATTATTTATACAGTGCTATACTAAATGTGCACTTTTTGGATATCTGATTATATGCTCACGTTTCCTCAATATTACAGAAGTCAACACAAGCATCAGTTGAAATAAATAAAGGCATCCAAGTAAAAGCTCCAACTGTGTCTGTGGAAACATCGGGTATCCAATTGAATGGTGTAACTGTATCAGCAGAGTCCAGTACACCAGCCAAAGACACACCTAAACAAGCGGGGACTCCCAACGTGTTCAATAAGATGTTTAAGAAGAAGCCGGGGCTACTTTCTCTTGAATCTGAGGCTAATGTGTCTGCTGAACTACAGACCGATAGCCAGATACCTGTAAGTACATCACTTCATGAGAGTTCTACATATCTCACATATTGTCCTTGTAGGTGTTACATTTGAAATTTAATGAGCTTATTTAAGGTATATGTGAGCAATAGACTCCATTTTGTTACTATTTTGATAACTGACAAATCCTTAAATTTGTCTACATTACAAATTAGATGTGTAATTTTTCTAATAAACTTTTTGATTAATGCAGTATGTATAATAATAATAATAATAATAATAATAAAGATATTAATCCTACATAAATAAAATTTGCCATAGTAAAAACACACACACATAGATGGTTATTTAGAACCATTGGACTTTTGTTGTTGGTGTAATTTCTCCCTCTCATAGAAAAATCTTATTAAAAGCTACGTGTCCATAAATATTTTGGAACATGTCCCATATATCATAATGCATACTACGTACTTGTTCTAATCAATGCTGAAACCATTCATATATAATTTAGTATCATACTATGCATTTCTGGATGCGGCACAAAAATATCTGATTATTTGCTCACGTTTCCTCAATATTACAGAAGCCAACACCAGCATCAGTAGACGTTAATGGCATCCAAGTAAAAGCTCCAACTGTGTCTGTGGAAACATCTGGTATCCAA
>JAQMYJ010000015.1:19393319-19403840 GCA_030014305.1 Clarias laeviceps | reverse complement strand
ACTGTGTCTGTGGAAACATCTGGTATCCAAGTCAGTGGTGTAACTGTATCAGCAGAGTCCAGTACACCAGCCAAAGACACACCTAAACAAGTGGGCACTCCCAACGTGTTCAATAAGATGTTTAAGAGGAAGTCGGGGCTACTTTGTTTTGAACCTGAGGCTAATGTGTCTGCTGAACTAGCAATAGTCCCTAAAGTACAGACCGACAGCCAGATTCCTGTAAGTATATCACTTCATGCGTGTTCGACATATTTCACACATTTTCACATATTTTCCTTGTATGTGTTACAATTGAAATTTAATGACCTTATCTGTGCTCTTTGTGAATACCTGAAACAGACTCTAGTTTAATAACTAACAAATCCTTAACTTTGTCTGCATTATAAATAACATATGTACTTTGTCTATCAAACATTCTGATAAACGCATAATGTAGCAAAAGTTTATTGAGTATGTAACAAGGAAGCTACGTTTATTATTTTAATGATATTAATAGTAAACCCAGCTGCTAATCTAATAAGACAATTTGGAACTCTTTGTTCCTTTGGAACTTTGGAAGTGCAAATGCATGTTTAGTACAGTGTTAAATCTTTGTTGACTTTGTAATTTGCCAAAGAAAAATTTATCTGATGTTCTTAAATCAGCAGTGAAGCAACATCACTAGTCTGCGTAAATGAAACAACTATGACGGAAGTGAAATTATGTCAGGGCATTGTTGACTAGATTGTAATAGTATGCACATTCCTTATTCAGTTATTTAGCCAAATAAAATACTTTTGTTGAACTATAAAAGTATAAACTTTTAAATTTACTTAAAGTGTGAAAGGGTTGATTGATTTTAGATACCTGTGGTAAATTTGTAACGTGCAAACATTACCAGCCTAATCTCTGGAATGTCAGCTAACATCAAAATAATGACTATACAAACTAACTGAAAAACACATAGCAGCAGATAAATTGCAGTCATGGATATCGGGCTAAAGATCTGCTAAACTGTCATCTTATGTCTTTACAAATATGAGACGAGTTCAAGTCAAACTGGGACTTTTTCTTGTGCAGAATAAAAGAAGACATTTATGAGAGTAAAAACTACTTTTATTTCTCTATGTAATCCACTGCTACACTAATGCACTTATCCCAGTGTTTCACTAGTGCTTGGATACCATCAAGGTAGAAAGCTTTCTCAGTACACCGGAGCCATGATTGGACTGCCAGCTTCACATCTAAAACGATGGCCACCCAGGAATTCCTTTAATGGCTCAAACATGTGGAAATCACTTGGTAAGGACTGTACGGGGGATGTGGCAATAACTCCCAGACGAGTTCCTGTAATGTGCAAGTGGTGTTGGTGAATGATTGCATGTACAGTTCCAACAGACTGATGTGTCTCTTTTGCAAGTTTGTTATCCATCAATTTTCAAGGACAAGCCGTTTCACTCGCTGAATGTTCGCAGGGATGACTGCAGTGGTCTCCGAGCCACTTCAGCTGGGATCGTCAATGATGTTTGACCTTCTTTAAACCGTTTGCCTGATTCAAATGTTTTACTGCAGCTAAGTCTCATCATTGTATGGTGCTTGAAGTCTAAATGTCAATCAGTGGTGGCCCAGACAGCTAAGCTTGGTGGTTTAGGGGAATCTGAGGATCCAGGTTCGAGCCCTGCAGACAGTGGACTGCCACACCCCATACTCCCCAGCCACTGCATGCAGTGCCAGTCCCAAGCCTGGATAAACTGGGAAGGCACTTGCCGTAAGAACCTGTGCCAAGTTGTTTGTGGATTGGATGGTCCACTGTGGTGACCCCTTCATAGGAACAGCCGAAAAAAAGATTTGTTGAGAATTTTCATCACAAGTCCCAGTTTGACTTGAACTGTATATATGATTGCAGAATAGTCGAGTATAGTGGAGTTTTCGAAAAAGTACTAAGTTAAATATAGTGGAATTTTTTATAGAAAAGAAAGAACACCTCAAACCAGGCCAGTAACAAAGTGTTGCTTTTTACCTCTGTGTTTTGAAAGTACAAATCATTTCATCATTTCTTAATATTTTATCATCCTGCTTGGTGTGCACAGTCATGGAGCCATGATTGAATTACTAAGGTTTATAAGGGTATCTCTGCGATACAATCCGTCAAATTTGGTCTTAATGTTAAGTCTATGGGACTTTTTGGGGCGGTTAATTAAAAAAACTAAAGGGGTACATTTTCTTCCTGAAGAAAATGTGAGTGGTGCTTGCCGTGACAAGTTAACATAATGCTAGCAACATGCTAATCAGCTAAACGTCATGTTAGCGACATTTTCATGATGTTGCTAGCAACATGCTAATATAGCTAGCATCATGTTAGCAACATGCTAATCATCTTAAGAGCAGAATGCGAATATAGTTAGCATAGCATAATGCTATTGACATGCTAAGCACTCTAGCATTATGTTAGCGACATTCTAATGATGTTGCTAGCAAAATGTTAATATAGTTAGCATAATGCTAGCAACATGCTAATCAGCTAAACATCATGCTAGCAACATGCTAATCACACTAGCATCATCTTAGCGACATTCTAATGATGTTCTCTAGCAACATGCTAATATAGTTAGCATACGCAAGCAACATGCTTATCAGCTAAGCCTCTTCAAATGTGGTAAATTTTATCTTTATACGAAATTCTCACACTGCGCTAGCATCTGTATAGAATCTATAGGATTTTTAGGGTGATACAATTGCCCCCTGCAGGGGCAATTTACCGCCCACCTCTTTACATATTACCCCATATTACCCCATATTACCCCATTCCCGAATGAGCCGCACAATTTGCTACCTCTTTCATGGGTCTACGACAAACGGCACAGGAATAGTTATGCACCAAAATGCAAATTATAATTCAATGGGGCAAATTTGGGCACCTCTTGCACCTCAGGGGTAAAACTTATACCCTCCTGCGGGGTATGTTCTGACACAGTTTGCAAACCTCTTTACATGTGGTAAATGTGAGACTTCTACAAAATTCTTGTTCTGCTCTAGAATCCATCAAAGTTGGTCTCAATGTTAAGTCTATGGGATTTTTTCCCCATTATATGTCAATGGGGCAAATTTGGGCACCTCTTGCGCCCCAGGGGTACAATTTATACCAGCTTGCAAATCTATATAAATGTGGTAAATTCTATCTTTCTACAAAATTCTTGTTCTGCGCTACAATCTGTCAAAATTGGTCTCAATGTTAAGTCTATGGGACTATGGGGACTTCGCTTCGCAAGCACAACCACTAATAATAATAATAGTAATAATAATAATAATAATAACAACAATGATAATAATAATAATTGTAATGCAGGTTTTATACATGGAATTTGCTATATTTTCATTGACTATGAAGATGAGTGGTTTCATGGTGCATCTCTAATAACAGATCATTCTAACTTTATGTTGTTTCTGATGTGGATTTTATCAGCTTTGAAATATGTTTCTTTTTGGACCAGTGACATGTCCTGAATCCATGTATTAAAGAAATATGGTATTTTGATTTAACCTTGTGTTGATCCCTCATGGTAAAAGGACGCAGGATACAGAAGAAAACATAGAACATGATGATGATGCAACTCCTCAATCATCCCCTGATGATTATGATATCTTGGAAGCTGCAGAGAAGTTTACTGTGCCGCTAATTGCCTCCACTCAATCTGCACCCATGTCTGAAGATAACACTCAAATGTAGCGCTGAGGCAGAGAACACCTCAGCGCTGGAATAAATGAAGCTGGATCGGTGGATGATGCGGATTCGAAGAATGAGACTAACACTCCTGTCTGCATTGAAGAGGACACCTGGGTGCTAATTGCAGATCCAGAGTGTGCAGGTTATTCAGCAGAATACACACAGCTGCTCTTTCAGTTAAAGTCTGCATGCACTGAGACTGTGAGAGGGACTTCTCCTAAAAGCCTGTCTGGGTGAATGTCAATACTAACAGGACATTCAGGCAGATTAGAGTTGATGTTTGTCTGAGCTTGGACAATGAACCAAAATGTGGGGACGAGACTAGATTTGAAATAGACTCAGCAGGGATTGCCACTGAGATCTCGGATGATGACTATGTGTGGGTTAGCGTAAATCTGATATCTCCAAAGTAAACGCACGGAAAATTGGATTTGCACTAAAAAACGGAAGTCCTTTGCATGGATGAACGGGATTCACCAATGAACGAAAATATTTTTTAAATGGACATTCACTTACTCAAGAATTATTTTATTTATTAGCACCTTTATTAGTTTCATAAAACAACAAAAACATACAAATTGTCAGGGAATCTCAACTGATATTAAGCAATTCTTTAAGCCTTTGGAGTAAGCCATTTGACTAAGTAAATTATAGTAAAATTAAGTTTTTAATTCATGAGTCATGGGACTGATGGGTACCATCTTGAAACAATCAGGGGCAACTTTTGGTTAAACCTAGCTCAAGGGTTTGACAGCATTCTTCCAGAGTTTGATCATATCTAACCAAACTAAATTGAAGTTGAGTTGAGATGCTTTTATGTGATATTGAGATTTTTTTTTTCAGTCTACTTAAAGTCAAATAATTTCTTATAAACTAATGACATGATACTAAATACTATGAGTACTATAGAATTTAGGTTGGAGGTTTGCAACAAGTATAAATTTGAGTTGTATTAATTAAATAAATGATATACAGTAGCAACGCTGGCAGGCATGAAACAGACACACACAAGCCTTAAGTCAAGAACATTGCTGAATATCAATGAGTGAGGGGGAAAAAGCAGGCATTAATGAAAGGGTGATTGTTGCCGGAGCCCGAGTAGGCAGAGGCATGGCTGGAATTGTGCAGTGCTTCAATGCACCGATTAACAGCTACTGCACATCAGCTGTAGGGCCGTAACGCGTTTGCAAGCACTAATTCTCTACGTTCATCTATAGGAGCCTACAGACATAAAGGCAAGTACACAGCCTGAGAAACAGCCACAGGGTGAAGATCCCACTGAGGTCACGCAAGACAGCACCCAACCTGAGCAGACCAGCACCGAGGACAACTCAGTTATGAACTTTTTCAAAACCCTTGTAAGTACGTTTTATTCTTATCCGATGCAATTAACAGGCATTTTTATAATGTAGATGTTAGTGTGAGAGCGATGATTAATGAGGAATGTCTGGAATTTAATGAAGCATTGGGTTGCTTTGAAATGTATTTATTTTTTTTAGAGTTGAAATGGGTTATAATGAAGAATATGTCTGGTTTATAATTAGCTCATGTATCAAATCTACTGAATGTGCTTAAAATAAAAACAAATAAATTGCTAACACCTGACATTTAACTCAATATAAATATCTAGATATATTTTTTATTCTTAGGTATTTGAATGATATTAATATAAACAATATACAGGAATATAAATGATTGAATTTCTTTTTCATGGTACAGTCATCACTGTGTCTGTAGTCTTTAATATTGCTGCACTGAAAAGAAAACTATAAATGATAAATTAAATAATAACTGTTAATGATGAATATCAGTGTCCTGTAGGCTACACCCTCCATATATTGCATGCTGCTTTTCAGGAGATTTATAATTTCCTCACTGCCCTGAAGTTGATCTCTTCCAGGACATAAACTATCCTCTGGCCCTGTGCTAAATCAAGCCTTTGAACATGTCAGAATGTGGCAGCCTTTTGTTTTGCTGCATAATGTGTGCTCACAAGAGAGTTCTGTGTATTTGGAAGTAGTGATGGGCTGTGATAAAGCATGGGCAGGCCTACGCCATCTCTAGAGGACAATGGCTGACTCAATATGAGAAACCATGTTCACTGTGAGCCCTGCCATGGAGCTCTTTATGCGTTTCTGGTGCAAGTTCTTGAGATCTGACAGTGAATCACTGCACTATATACATCTCTATCTGTCTGTCTGTCTGTCTATCTATCTGTCTGTCTGTCTGTCTGTCTGTCTGTCTTTCTGAATGTCTATCTGTGTTTATGAGTCCAACTGAACTCAAATAAGATAAGATATACCTTTATTCATCCCACAGTGGGGAAATTTCCATGTTACAGCAGCAAAGAACAATTTGCAAACATAAGCAAACATAAAGTAGTGACAGTACAGTGTATAAACACAAACGTTAAGAAAAAAAACATTATCAAAAACAAATATTTATACACAGTTAAAAAGATGTTATTGCACAGTTTCTATTGCAAAAAATGTAAGATATTGTGAGATAATATAGCTATTTTTACAATATTGTAACTATATTGTAAAATTTAATGTATTGTAACAACAGTATATCACAACTTGTGAAAGCTTATAATAGATAGATAGATAGATAGATAGATAGATAGATAGATAGATAGATAGATAGAAATTATTTATGCATGCAGTACATTAAGTAAAGAATAAACTTCTAAACTTCTAGACATGCTGTAATAGGACAACAGAATGCACATCCTGAATAATTTTGTCTCTTTTAAGCTCAGGAAATTTGCCAGCCTGACAATTTACAATTTATTAATAAACACCTTATCAACCATTATAGCAGCTACAAACTAATCATTCCTTCTTTCGCACTCTCTCTTGTAATTTGTCATGTCATGAGTCTAGAAAGTCTAAAGTCTTACAATGCCTATAGTTATCATCCTATCCTATTCTATCAATGTTTTTTTTTTAAACTTAACATGCGCTGTTCAGTGAGTTCTTACTATAGAAACAACTGCATATTCAAATTAACACTTTAATAATGACCTACAACTAAACAACATCTTCTGACCTGAATGTCATACATGTCTGAATGTCATATATTTTGCTATTTTGTTTCTCTTTCATTCAAAGGTGTCTTCAACCAAAACCACGAAAGAAGCGACGGCTAGTCCTGATGTCTCAAAAGAACAACAGGTAAATCGCTTGAGCTTAATCAACTGCATCATTTAACACAGATTGCACACCTTCTCTTTTTGCACCTTCGGATGATGTTAATGCAATGGTTAATAAAACATTTTCATTTGACTCTTTTCTCCAGATCGTAATTGTGACAGCTTTTCTTATTGTGTATCTGATTTTCATTTGCGCATTGTTGCACTCTGTGTCTGTAATGAGGTTTTACAGATTTTTCCCTTCACTGCCAAAGTTATTGGCACTATTAATTTTCCTCAGTTACTTAGTCAGATTTCTGTTTCCTGCTTTCAATTTTAGGAAGTTAATGCATCGTAGACTGCAAGCCGACAAAAGCCATTTTGGTTCTTGATAGTCATTTATAGTATTCCCCAGCTGACTGTTTAATCCTTTATTGCGTAAAAAAGAACTGTGGAGTTTTATGACTCATCAAGCTGGAACTACTGTACGCGTTTGTCTTTTATCAACGACTCCTGCTGTGTCAGGGCCTTCGGCTGAATGAAAAGAAGAGCCTTTTACAAACAATGCCTCCACATGCCTCACAGCAAGACATCTACCCGAAGACCTGGGACAAAAAGACTAACAAAAACATGCAGTATATTGTTTAAAGCTGTGTACATTTGCAAACAACAACAGTATTGACACACACATAAAAAAAATACTCTCAGCTTTTTGTGTCTCCTTTTTTCCTTAATGTGCAGTCACACAAAGAAACTCCACCAGCTCCAGCTGCAAATGTAAGAGGCTCCTTTGGTAATACAACGTTAAGCCTGGCAGTGAGCTGGAAATTGTGTGCTAATTCTTCAAGTGTTTGTCTCATAAGTTACAGGAAGCATCAAAGATCCCCCCTCCTCCACCACCAGCACCACCCAAGATGGAGAGTAAAGCAGAGCCAGCTGTAAAGAAAGAGGAGGCCCCGGTGGCAGAAGCAACAGCTGGCGCGGCCAAAGAACCAGAGACCCCCAGCAAGGCCAAAACTAAAGACAGCCCATTCGGCAAACTCTTCCGTCCAAAGGTATATTCCTATCTGTTGCTTAAAATATACTGGGCATCAATTACATTTCTATTATTTTCAAATACAGAATAGCTTGTACTGGGCTATTAGATGTTTTTGGACTATGGTGTTACACACTATAACAGAATGATATGAATTTGAGGTATTGCTAGGCAAGAAGGCATCAAAAGGTGGAGCCAAAGTGCCTGCCAAGACATCATCAGCGGTAAACAAGTTAACAGGACTTAACAATTCAGTGTTTTTCCATCACTTATACCACTGGATTAATTAACTGCATCTTTTCACCTATGGTGTGTTTAGCAGCTAATCCTGAAAATAAGAACTTCTTAAAATAAGAAAGTCTTTTTTTTTTTTTTTTTGCAATGTGTCATTGCAATTATCGTTGAACAGAATATATACTGAGCCATAACAGTGAGAAGTGAAACACCACCCATGATAATGAATGAACAGCTGAGACTTCATAGCAGTGACATCATTCTGACAGCAGCCATTACCTCACATTGTCACTGGCAGCCAACTAAACCATGAGCTTTAGGTTTTATTCATGTCATCTCATTTTGCTTAACAATGATGTCACATTTATCGATACAGGAGCATTGTATTCCAAACAGCTTGGTTAGTGGTTTTTTGTTAGCTTGAAGAAAAGGCTCATGGGTAGTTTCGTGCCTAGTTAATCCAAATATCTGCTTACCAACAGTCTGCTGTGAAGGAGGAAGCAAAGCCAGTTGAGATACAGGTAAATAAGTTCAGCACTGTTTCAACACGATCATCTGTTCGCAAAATCCTTCTCTCTTTTCAGGCTGTGCTCTAAAAAATGGGTGGGTCTGTCTGCTACAGGAAATTCAGATGGCATCTTACTGCATATTCAGGTCACATTTAAGAGACCTGGTTGTTGTTTTTAGGTCATTTCTTTAGTGCTTTCAATTCTGCTGCGAATCTTGCCCCCATGTTCCTCTTTCCTATCTCTTTTTAATCATTTCCTTCCTCCATGATCTTATTTCTTTTCATATTCAAGCTATGTTCTGCTCCCCTTTTAAGGTAGATCCATCCAAGACCAGCACCCTTGAGGCCGGTGCCAAACCCGAACCTCCTCCAGCACCCAAACCAGAAGAAAAGAAGGCAGAGAAAAAGCCCTCACCTTTTGCTAACTTGCTCAAACCAAAGGTAAATACACTTGGGGGCATAACTCTGAGTCACGCTTGTTAAACATATGACTGATTGCATGTAGTAAAAATTACTTGTCTGAATTTGAGGTATTGCTAGGCCAAGTGAGCTCTAGGATCCATGCAGCTGCATCGAGCGTCGCAGCTGGCATCTCCCTTGGTGCTGGAGGAGCGGTAAATTCCCAGTACCTTGCGGCTATTTTTGTTTTGGTTAACAATGACTGAACTAAAGCAGAGTTGCTGTGGTCAGATTAACTCCTGATGCCTCTTTACTATTGTTACATGCTTGATTTGGACTTAACTGACAGCATAATTATGTTGTATAGGGTTTCCTGTATTGTAACACACAGCGGGACTACATCTTGTCACGTCCTAGACTCACGGTTTACCAATAACACTGTCTTTGATGCAAAGTTATCTTGTTTTCCTTATTACATTAATTTATTTTGTCTCTGGGCAAAATAATATGGCAAAAAATTTAGTTTGTGGTTTGGGAAACGGGTAACATGCCCTTTTTATTATTTTTATTTTTTAAATCAAGGCTACAGAGTCCAAGAAGGATGCTGCTGCAGCCCCCACTGCACCTGCAGTGGCCGGCCCAAACACCAAGGCCAAAGAAGAGCCCAAACCAGCTGCTGCTCCTGCTGTGGCTTCGTCAGACAACAAGTCGGTGGGGAGTACAGATAATTCTTCACCCAGCAGCTCCCGCAAATTAGAGAAAAGAAACTCCATCCATCTTTTCTTTAAAAACCTGGTAAAGTAAAACAAACTAAATTCCACACAAACAAAGATGGGGGTGGTGTTAAAGGTTAGGTACAGGCCAGCTGATACTGTATATCTATATATGCAGAGTCAACCAAAAATGTGTATAGGTAAGGCAAGGCAAATTTTATTCATAGAGCACAATTTGAACACGACTGTGGTTGATTCAAAGTGCTCTACAATAAAAGACGAAAATAAAACAAGAAACAAATACAATTAAAATGGAAATACATAAAACACAACTTCAGCTATTCAAAGTACAGACACAGCATCAGTCAAATGCTAAAGAGTAAAAATGAATCTTTAAGCTAGATTTAAAAGCATCTAATGATGGGGAATCTCTGATGTTCAAGAAAACTACTGAGAAAGCTTGATCACCTTTTGCTTTACATTGTGAATGGGGGACAAATGAAAGTAACTGACCACTAGATCTTAATGGCCTAGAGGCTGTATATGGCCTAATGAGATCACAAATATATTCTGGGGGAAAATTAAGCAATGCCTTGTATAAAAAAAGAAGGATCTTACAATCGACTCTAGACTGCATAGGGAGCCAGTACAGCGAATTCAGAAAAAGAAAAATAGTATGATGTATATTATATTAATATAATATTTATAATATGATTCATATATATATATATATATATATATATATATATATATATATATATACACTACCGTTCAAAAGTTTGGGGTCACTTGCAA
>JAQMYJ010000015.1:19371112-19393219 GCA_030014305.1 Clarias laeviceps | reverse complement strand
AGGTGTTATGAAGTCTTTACAGAGCAGAAGTAGCAGAAACATCTCAATATCAACTGTTCAAAGGAGATTAATGCATTCAGCATTCCTTTACAATGTAGAAAGAAATAAAAATCAGGAACCATCATGGAGTTAGAAAGTGACGCCAAAGTTTTGAACAATAGTGTTTGTATATATATATATATATATATATATACAACAAATGGTGCACATATTTAGGATTAAAAGATCTGCTTGTTTTTGTTATGTATGCAAAATACTCTGCATTTTTCTTTCTCTTCAACATTCTTTGCATAGTTAAACACTTTCTAAGTTTACTTACAACTTAATACTGATTGAATACACTCTAGTGAAGACCTTCATGGACTGGTTATAGGTTTTGGTGGAAATGAAAACAAAAATTACATGGTATTTTGAAAAGGTTTTGTAAAAAGAGTCACTTCTGTTAAGTCACTTCTGTTGAACTGCTCTCGAGTCTTTGACAAACAGTTATGAAACCTAACCACTAGGTGACCTCATCTTGCAAAAATAGACTTGTAAGCTCATACACTAGTGCTAGAGCTTTTCCAAAGGGGTCTTATTTACACCTGGATTCTTCTACACATTGCTGCAAGTTGTGGATAAAAAAAATAGTAATAATAAAATTATATGTGAGAGAAGAAAAGAACTCATATTTTAGTGCATGGTCAAATAGTCTATGTATGCTGAATGTAGTTCATGTTTTCTTAACTCGTCTCATCGTCAAGTCAGTGAAAAATACACATTACATAAAATACTACTCTAAAGCACGCCAATATATCAGTCATAGTGCTAGCAGTGAGCTTAAATGAGGACATGTTTGAGCTAGATGCATAAAGGAAGCTTATTTGAATAAGAATCCAGTTGTCAGACAGGTTGTGATCAGTTGTGCTTAAGGCTTTAAAACTCACCAAAAGCGAGTAGTAAAACTAAGTCTCCATCTGCTTGTGCCATTTGATTGTTTCTCAGGGTCAAAAACGCCATTCTGACGCCGGAGTGCAAACGGAGCCCGTGGCACCGGAGAAGGCCAAATAAGAACCTTGCTTTGGTTACACCGTCTGCACAGAAAACACGCTTTGCTTGTACATAGGTATTCTTATCTGAATGTCCTGACCAGAGCCCAGGGATTAATTCCAATTTAATCTCCACTACTGAGGTGAACTGAGAAAGTATCATATAAATGGCCATTCCATTCATTCATTCCCATTGTCAAGAATTCTTGGGTTGAGTTTAAATACTCACTTAAGTCACTTAATAATAGTTGATTCTTTTGAGGACCAAATTTGCAAGATGTATAATGACACGCAATAGGAAGGCTTAAGGCTTTGCACGTTTTGCAAGAATTTTAAAGAAACTGCGATGGAGGAGAGTTGAAAACGTGGTTTTGCAACATTACAATGACATGCTGTTCCTCTTAAATGGGAACATTAATGCAAAAAGAAAAAAAAACACTACTGTCTATTCTGTCACAATACAATTAACTCCTCTATATTATAGTTATCACATGCAGGTTGTATTACAACCATTGACTTGTTTCCAGCTTTTGATTAAAAAAAAAAAAAATTGTAGACCTGATTTTCGCACATTTGTGCACAATAATCATTCATACGGCTGTAAAAACAATCTGCAAAGACTTACTCATTCCATTACAGCGTCTCATCAAAACCTCCAACCTTCTCACTCAGTTGTTGCTTGGTAGTAACAATAATTACAATGTTAGTTCTTAAAACATTCATTGTCCATCGCTAGTAATTCATGCTAATGCATATTCTACTAACATATTATCATTGTCACACTTTCACACATCACACACAGGCTTTATTATTGAATAGGTTAGTCATTAGTGTTTTAAAATAGGCACTCCTTTTTTTTGGTACTACCTAAAACTTATTCTCAAGCCTTTACTAAGTATATAATATATATATATTGAAAAATAGCACACTGTTCATATGGGGGGGGAAATCCATCTGGTTTCTCTTACTTTCTCACGTATTGTAATCTCACTGGCTTTTAGTGGATCCAGTTTAAATGCTTTCTGTGAAATAGTATTGAGTATGAGATTTTCTGTCTGCTCTTACTGCTCAATTAAAGAGAATTTTTCCCTTTTTCATATATTCAGATCTTTATTTTATTTCTGAATTTGACAGACAGACTTTTTTTTCTGCTTGTAATCAACTAATGTCAAAAGAATCTTTGGTCTCTGTAATTGTAATTATGCATCTTTGTTAATAAAAATGTAAGGGTACACCATGGCATGATTATTTTTTTCCTTTAGACCTGGATTTTACAAGCAAATATGTCAGATCAATACAATTTTCCAAGCGTCTGATCCGATGAAAAAAAGCACTTTGATTAAGGCTAAAGAGCTATATTGTCTGTGTTATCAGCTGCACAGTAATAAAGGGAGGGAGGCCATTGCAGAGGGGCAGCAGAAGGCCTGGAGGCCCCCATGTCAGTGTTAATGTGTGTCACAGCCAGAACTGCCTCAAAGCCCTCTGCTTGATAGAGAGAGAGAAGGAGGGAGAGAGGAAAAGAGTGGTTGTAGGCATCAGATTTCAAGACCCTAGGGGTTCTAAGCCACTTTATGAATAATGGAACCTGTTATATTTCCAAATTAGTAGGAATTCCAACAAGAGTGGGTGCCTAGAGTACAATCTTGAAATTGTATAGACTCAGTAATGAAATATGGTCGGAATGAATCACATGAATTGCAGAATAATATGAATTAGAGCCATCGCTGCATTTTTCCTGGCAGGAAGGTAACAACCAATTAGTTGTGAATACACACACATATATGTGTGTAGAATATGACAGGATACAGTTAGCTCAAATTTAGTCATAAGTTCATAAGTAATAATAGAAAATCTAGTGCAAATTCTATTCTTCATACACTTTCTACTACAGCACGGTGTCTAAAAGCCTTAGACTCTCAAACCACATCCTGTTGAGTTGAACTTCATTCAACCACAGTTATTCACATAGATATTTATTTTCTGTTTACATTGTATGTAAGCATTTTAGTATAGTTTGACAATGAGTATTTCTTTTCCAGCAACATAATCCACGATGCAAAAGGGCACATCCATTAAAAAGTGTTTCATCCTAAGCCAGCATGCACACTGGCCTTTTAGCTCAACAACATTTACCCCCACGTGTCATGTCACAGTGCATCCAGCAGCAACGTTTCCATTTCAAAAGCCGCCTGTTTGGGCTTGAGCAGCAACTTCAGTGAAAGATTTGCAGAACAAAAGATTCCCTTGGCCCCTAACCTGTCGCATTTGTTCTCAAGGTTCATTCTGCTCATGCTTATTACAAATTTTTCTGACCTTTTTTTTTTTTTTTTTTTTATCATCTCCACAGTCAAAAGTTGACATTAAATTTGTTGTAAAACAAAACAACAACAACAACAACCCATAATTATATTAAATAAAGTTTAGGCAAGGAATATAAGCCGTTCGTTTGTCAGGATTTAAGTTTGGTGTAATTATAGCTCTCTGTGTGTGCAAATTATCAGCATGTGTGTATGTTTTGAGATCCAACTTATGTTGAGTTACTTGAGTTATTAAAAACTGTTTATGTTTTAAGTAACGATGTAATTTGGTTAACACTAATACGTTAATTTTTAAATTTTTAACCATTTATTAAAGTTCTCTATTGTAGAAAAATAGTTTTATTTATTCATCTGTCTGCTTCATTTCTCCCTCTGCATATTATGGAGCTAAGAAATAATAACAATAATAATAATAATAATAATAATAATAATAAAAATAAACATTGTCTAGAAGACATTCCATTCCAAGAAGGCTATGGCAAGAGTCATAGGGAGAACAATGAAGTCAGCTGCTCCTGACACATTAAGACAAAACCAGACTACACACACACTCCCAGGCAGCCATTACACACATGAGCTAGTTGCTGAATATACCATTAAATTCACATAACATAAACGTTTCAGTAACACAGAAACACAGAGCTAAGAGTTAAATCTTAAATGTTGAATGTGAATCTAGTTTTACTAATAGACTATATGTTATATTCAAGTTCCCACAGAATACAATAGAACATGTTGCAATAGAATAGAATGGAAAAGTCAGTGTTAAGGTTTTATTTAGCAAGTTTAAACAATAATTTATATCATGAAACAAAGAATCAATCAATACCTTTCTGTAAATTGTATACAGTGGTTAGTGTACAGTGTAAAGACTAACAGTGCACAGCACAGACATGGACTTACATTCATTCATAAAGAATGAAGCAGTGTAGAGATGAATAAAATTAAAAAATAATTTATTTAAATCAGTTATACATTCATAAGTGCAGCTCATACCTGTTTCTACATAGAGGAGGTCACTGTGCTTTTATTATATCTAAAGTATTAACAAACATCTACTCTGATCTTTCTTTTGGTTTTTTAATCTAATCAGTCAGAAGAAATAAGAACGCATTCTGTTCTATTTCATGCTTTTGTTACCTACTGATTTGAGCAGCTATTCAGGCTGATTTAATCCCTGAGGGAATCCACCCCCTCCCCTGTGGCCCAACTGTGACAACTTCACACTCTCTGAAAAGGACAATTCTGCTGCGCTGTCATGCTACAGTTGCATTAAAACATGTAAAGTGTCACAAGCACTTCTTGAACATTTTGCCTTTGACTCAATGATTTTGCCGTTAAATATATACAGATCAGGTGACATGACTGCCAGCATAAGTAATGTTTTTTAGCTGAGCTAATTACCAGACTGAATAAACACAATATTCTTGCTCACTTGTTCACCATAACCTTTTAAATAAATGTGAAATAATTCCAAATTCAGTATGCTTGACTTATAGGTAAGTGCAAAAATTACATGTTCTAATGTACATGATAAACTTTCTACATTACATACATGTCATATAAACAAATGTGATATACATCGCACACTTTTTCCTTTTTACTCTTAGTTTTTTAATATCTACACATATCTTTTTCAGGCAGCTTCATCTCCCCCCAGAGATAAAATACCCCATTCCAGATTACTAGCTGCTCACAGGGCTTTTGTGGTGCCACAACAATAGCAAATGAGCGGGGGGCCTCGGTATGTCACATGTGGTGCCTTTGATTACCATTCTAGACTTGTTTGTATGACAGAAACTCAGGAAGAAGCAAGAATTCTCCAAAGGTGAAAGGGACCCATACATTATTTGAAACGTGCCCCATGCCCTCATGATGCAGAACAATCTCTGCAGCCAAAAAGTGAGCAAAAATACGAAGTAAAGCATTTTGAGCATTTGGAAAGTTTCCAGTTGTACCATGAAAAACTGAAAACAAGTGTTTTATTTTACTAATAATTAAAGCCACAAGAATATAAATATAATATATGTATTTTATTATATATTATATGTATATATACAGTATATATATATAAATACATGTAACAGACCAGATTCAGAGGAATGTTTTTTTTTTATATTCATAGACCTATGAATCATTCAATCAACATTTAAGCATAAAAAAACGTCTAACTTAAGGCGCATATATACATAATGGAAATGTGATAAAAAATAAAAAAAAAACACTTCTACACCTAAATGATGCAATGACATAAAAGTAAAATAGTTTTAGAAAGTTTAAGTTAAGTATGAGGAAGTCACATTTCTTTCATTAACAAGCTGAGCCAAGTACTGTAATAGGTTGTTATGATCTTACATTTGGGAGCCTTTGGTTTGTTTTGCCCATTATTAAACACTACCCATGAAAGTGACATGGGAGGTGCCTAGCTCATTGAGGTGTTTGGGTAAGTGCTGACTAACACGGCCTGATGTGGATTTGTACGACTTTTCTTCTCCCTGGCAGCTGTGGCCATTGCCTAAGAGCTCCCTCTTTCTTCTGAGTAAAGACACTAGCAAGCCATAAGCTTGTAAAATGAATAGCAACAACACTGCATTTACTCAGTCAGCATGTTATTAAATGGTATTACTGTAGCAAGCAATGAATGGAAGGTTTTGATTTGGTTACAGACATTTCTGGTTTTTATCAAAGAGATACTATATAACCTAGCATAAAGGGGTATTTGTAGTGTCAGTAGGATATCACAACTAAGCAAATCCTTTGGTGTACATACTTCCTGTTTTGTTTTGTTTTAACGTTAATTACAGTATATGCTATAGTTCATATAGTGCCATTGTAATATTCTATCTGATTATTAAGAGTGTACCTTAATGTTTTGTGCACTTTTTCTGCATATACTGTATATGTAGTTCCTGCTACACTAATGCACTGTGTTTAGAAAGTTTTCATGGTTTGCTGGAGGTGTGCTTGAAATTCCTGCTTCAGGTCTTAAATGCTGGAACTCCTTTATTGGCCCAAACATGTGGAAATGGCTTGATTAAGGTTAGGATGTAGCAATTACTCCCAGTTAAGTTCCTCTAATGTGCAAGTGGTGTTTTTGAATGATTCTGTTCACAGTTCCTAAAAAGAGATGCATCTCTTACACAAGTTGGCAAGAAGTTATCCAGCAATTTTCAAGTGTTCCACTCGCTGAATGTTCACAGGATTGACTGCAATGGTTTCTGAACCACCTTATGTGGGATTGTCATTCATGGACATATGGCCTACTTTAAAACATTTGCAACATTCAATTGTTTAACATAATCCTCATACTTTGCTTGAAGCTTCTGTAAATGTTGATTGGTTGTACGCCTTCATTCACCAGATATCTCGTCACAAGTCCTGGGTTTGACTTAAACACCCCTCGTATGTGATTACAGAACAATGCAGTGGTTGAAGATGTAGTGAGTTAAATATACTGAAGATTTTCTCATGTAAAGGCAGGACATGCTGCAATAAATGAAATACTTATTTCAATAAGGATAGGATGAAGATAAAGATCATCTGTGAAACATAAGTAAATAGCTGTATTGTTTATATACTGATACTATACTGTTTATATATATACTTAATATACTAATATTAAGAATACACAAATTTCTGGATTAGAAAATCAAAAACTAATCAGTGAACCTCAAGGTACAACAAAAGTATAAACTTTTTGAATGCTGTCCTCAAATAAAGGACAGTCATCAAATAAAGAAGGTCTTCAGGGAGATTCCAGAACTCTTCATCTTGTGCTCCATGGGGGTGGAAGTGTGGGGGAGGGGGTGTGCACATTCATTCTCATGCATATAATATTAAGGAGGCAATGCAAGGTGATACAGACCACAGATTGCCAGGTCAACTCCCTTTTCCCCCCAACAAATTCAATATCACACCTCTGTGTTACATGTTAAAGGACAGCTAGGATTGTAGGTCAAGTTGTACCTCTGTAGTGTAAACTACAAACCACAGCCTACTACTACAGTACCCAGAGAGGGGGTTGGGGTTATGGGCAAAATCAATATTGCCTGTGATTTTTCCTTTTTGTGCAGTAGTCAAAAGTTCCACTCTGTCTTTAAAATGTTGGGCTTTAAATCTTTTTTATGTAATATTGAAGTGTGCGGTGTATGTATATATACAGTATATATATATATATACTGCCATGACAGCCATGACACATTCACATATATCTAACTGAGTTTAAAAAAAAAAAAAAAAAAAAAAGAAAGAAAAAAAAGATCACACACAGAGAAGATCACAGATCATAGGTATCAATTGCACTTTAATATAAGGTGTATATTATTTCACTAAATGTCATATTCAAGTCACTCTGAAACTAGCTGTACTAGTTTAATCTCCATTTCTCATTTCAAGAACGTTCTGGGTAAAATCCTGTTGCACTTTCACAGAAGTCATGACAGGAAGAATAAAAAAAAATCACAAAGAAACCTATAGCACGGGGTTGCATAGGTTGACTTAGGGCTGTTATTACCTCAGTGTGTTCCCCCCTCCCCCAGCCCCACATGGCGTATGTGTGTGTGTGTGTGTCGTAGCATTAGTGAGTAGTGCAGGAGACATGTTAGTCCATGCTCTTGCAAACAACTGTTTCCTGCTGTATTGTGACTTTTTTTCAGAGTGATTTCGACGAAAAGTTTATCATACATGCCACGAAATGCTTGAGATCAGAAATCTATAAAATTCTCAACAAATGCTGCTTATGTATATTATTTGTAGCACTTCTGAAACCTAACAGAATGTAGTGTTTAAATTCACCTATTCACACAACACTCGAGCAAGATATAAAACGTATGGTTCTATTTCTATTCCCGGAATATAAAAACACATCAGTAGAGACACGTATACAATACGTACTCGTAACAGAATGTTAAGACTGTATTTGGTCTGTAAGAGGAAAACATGAAAATCTGTCAACAGCAGCTTCCTCTTATTCTTCACATATTCTGAATGTGTGTCCTTGTGGCTATCTGTGATCTATTTATAAATGTAAAATGTAATACGAATACAATAAAAATCCTACAAAGACGTCGGTTAGGTTGATAAAGCATGGCATCTTTGCTAAACGAGTTTTGATGAAGAATAGTTTGGTGGAACACGTGACTTTAGGTGCCCTCTATGTGAGCGCGCCGCCGGCGTGACGTTCCATGGAGCGACTCGGGAGCGCGCCTCAGAATGCAACAGCTGCATAGTGAGCGAGATTTGCAAACATTGAAAGCGAGCTTTTTGGCCAGCGAACAATTGGCTAACGCAGCTACTGACAATACAACTTATTATCCGGATAAGTTATCTGGCTACAACATAAGTGACACAAATATCGTTATGTATATATTCTAATCACTTGATATAATAGATTGAAAGTACCTGACGAGTGGACATATTGGTAGGTATTGGTGAGTTCCCTATTTTTTTTCTCGTTGGACTTTCTGGCTAACGTTAGCCATTTTTTTGTGATCAATATCGGACTAACGTTAACGTGTTCCGACTGCATCGCTTAGCCTGAAGTTCGGTCGGTGTCCGTCGATAATGTTGGAGAGGGTAGGAAGTGGTAAAGCGATAGGAAACATATCTTATTTAGAAAGTTAAGGCAGGAACTGCATGGTATGCTGTTGATGCTGTTCGAAAACCCACAAGGAATGGTGAATTGAAACGAACCTCTGACTCACTCGTTTGCTAGTTTTCTTCTGCTAGTTTCCACCTGAAGCACTACTTTACTTTCTCAATAATTGCTTACGTCTTTCGGCAAACGTGACAAACGAATACATACTAATATTACATTCATTTTCTTTAACGCGTATTATTGAATAAAGGGTGACTTTTATGCAACATAAATTATATAACTATGCAAAGCAGGCATAATTCTCGAAACATCCAGAATAATGAGATCATAATGGACAAATAGTGTAATAACATATTTGAGCAATTAATCCTTTTTCTTTTAATAACAGGGAAGCCGTTGAGGCAGACTGATTCATCTACAGTAACCTGTAATTTAGCGAGGTGTCACGTGATTGATTGATTATAACGAACCACATGAAATTCATAAAGCTTGTCCTTCAGCCATAGGACCAGTCTGGACCAGTGTGTATTCTGCAAAAAGTCTCTAAAACAGTTTGGAGAGTAGTTGCTGATCAGGTTTAAAGACATGATCACGTGTCAGGAAATTATGGCCCCACGGCTCGAGCTGAGGCTTTAACATTTAAGTGAGTTTGGGTGGTTACGAGCCCGAGCTCATCTGCTCTCCTTTCTATTATTTTGCTTTGTAATCTATTCGTTTCGTTTTTAGACTGTCTTCAACGCCGAACCGTTAAACATCTACTCGGTCAGTGGCTACATATTCCTATTGAAGTGTGTGTGTGTGAGCGAGAGAGAGAGAGAGAGAGAGGACAGTTTGAGGATGAAGACACTATGCAGTCGAATGGTTTATTACTTACTGGTACTAGTTAATGAAGAAAATGGATTGATTTGCGTCCGAACTTTTTAAGATCGGAAAGTGTTAATAGTTAGCTTACATAAATATGTGACTTTTTTTAAAAAAAATTTTTAAGCTGAACAACTTTTCGTTCAAACTGCGACTGCGCATTAGCCTTTGGACGTTTGTGATTTTTTTTTCAACTACTTGGTAGGCTGATGAAGTTTTAAACGGGTTATAGTTTATCATTTGTGTGCACACCTCGTTCTTGCTACATACAACGCCACGATAGAGAAACCGTGCTACTGTGTCGCCCAGCCATAACTGATAAATACAACGGATAAATCTGACTCCTCAAGCTTTTCACCGTTTTCTGAAAACCTGCCTAAAAAGTATCGATGAACTTGGGTGCTTTTGTTACTTCCACGATGGCCTTTATATGCTGCGACCGCATGGAAATCCCTGACAAAAGAACCAGCAAGACGAGCAACAGCTGCTCCTTTGCTAATATCCTTAGTAAGTCAAACGAAACGACTGTGCAGCCGATGTGTATTTGTGTGTATTATCAGCAGCGATTAAAGCAATTATTCCTCCACAGGATTATAAAGCACATGCGCTTTTTGACAGACACCATTCTGTTCTGTATGTTAGATGCAAGTGATTCATTCACTCTGACGCCTTTTTCCTCCTCTGGTGGTTTCAATATGCTATAGCAGGATGGAATAAATGATGAATGAATGAATGAGTACTACAGGATGTCCAGAAAGTCTCGATACATAGATTAAATAAACACATGTTCTTAATATTTATATAATAATTAGCTTCGGGTGACTATTTAATGCATTCTGTCATATAAACTATAGTCTAAGACTTTTGTAGCCAAGGATAGAGGGGAAATTTAATCCAACAATTCTCACTGAACAACAAATCTTCAGATTTTTCACCAAACCCCACCATAGTTATGTGGTTTTACACAAAACGTTAATCCTGCTAAAAATACCACAAATATTCAAGGTTCTGTTGTTATATAAAACCATGGTCACCCAAATGTCTGTATCTGTAGGCAGAAATGTATATAAATGTAAAAATAACAGCAGATACTCAAATCGATGTGTGTATAAACCAAGAACATTTCTTATTGTATCAGACCTGACATTTTACAGTTTGCAGAGATGATTTCCTTCTCTATTGCAACTATTGTTCTTGCTCGCTTGCGCTGCTGAGATCTGCTTCAGCTTTGAAGATGTCTTGAATCTAAAATAAAAATAGAGATGTCAAATTTCATATAAAGAATAACGTATATGAATGTTTTTTTTTTTTTTTTTTTGCACGATTTTAGTGTTGAATTTTGAAGTGTATTTAAAAAAAGTAATATGTAAAACTAGCTTATCAGAGCTTAAAAGGTTAAAAGAGAATTGTTCTACTGATTGATAAAATGAAATCTTAAATGAAAAGCCGTCCCTAAATCTGAAATATTCATGACAGCTTTCGTGAACTTTTTATTGAGGGAAGTTAATGGTTGCCTGCTGTATTACTATTACAGAAGAACATTGCTGGCACTGGTACAAGGAGCTTCTTTACATGGTCACCATTTTCTAGCTAGTCTTATTAATATGAGAGCCAATGTAGAATTCTTGGAGATGTTGGAAACAAAGTTCCAGATTTCAACAGCTCATTGTTCTTCCTCAGATGGAGAAAGATTTAGACTGTAAGATGTAGAAATGGAGGAAAAAGCAATTAAGTTACCTATCGCAATTCTTTTGTGAGGAAATTCATGAAGCCTGACTTCAAAATTATTTTTTAAAAGGATTTAAAATTTCTATGTTTGCGTTTGAAGTGGGGAAATGGCATTATCATAATGCAAGTTTGAAGGTTTATAGTCTTTAATGTTTAATCATACATGGAGGATATGGATTATAGAGCACTTCTGCTTGATTATGTTTAGGCAGAGAGTGGTTAAGTGATGGCTTAATGATTTTGCACCTCTATTAGAGAGGAGTCAAGCAGTATTGTGGGTACTGCAGTAATAAGAGTTATAATTGACCAACTTGTTGATGAAGGGGGGAAAAAAAAAACTGAACTCAGAAGTTAAGCTTCCCATTTGACCTTTTAGTCACAATATGGCCAAGCTTGTTTTTTACAGAGCTTCATATTTTACCATCTGACTCAAAGACTAAATGTCAGCCTGTAGAACGTGTTTATAACCGTGTCAGTTTAATAATCTGTTTTATATTTTAAGCTCTGACATGCTCTGTGATACAAAGAGTAAAAAGAAACCGTGCTGACAACACTATCAGCACTCTTGAGATGTTGCTTGTCCAATCAAATTAGTGGACCAAAACTAACTTTTGCATAATGATTCAAGTTTGTATCATTCAGGGTGGATTTTAACCTTTTAACCTTAACATGGATCTACTGGCTTTTCTGATATATTTGAGAGTTTATGTTTAAGGTAGATTTATGTTTCTATTGTATTGCTTTCTGTTCAGACAAAGTTTTTTTTTCTTTTTTTCTTTTTTCTTCTTCTGATTTTGGATCACAGTATTTGAAGATGTGAAAGTAGAGCCTGAATACTGTGGTATCCTGAATTCTTTTCACTATTATTGTTTTGAGGTAAACAGGGACACACTTTTAAATAGGCTCAACATCTGCAAGTTTGTTTTGATTCCAAGTTTGTTGGTAGAGATTATACCAGCTGGAAGAATTTTTCCTGCTCCATGTGTTTGAGGTTGTAATGAGTAAAGCTGAACTTACCATAATATGCAGAATCCCTTCTCATATCGTGTTTAAAATGTTTCAGGGCATTGGCAGTTGTGTTTTTAAATAATATTATTGCATGTCGCTAAAGTACATATTATGAATACTTCTGTTGTTTATTCCTTGTTAAAGTTGATTATCATATTATTCAGAAAAGGCCACACCTGATATTTTTTTTACTCTTGCTTTCATTTCAGGTTCTGCCTGCCAGGACATAATTCCTTTGTGTGAATCACAAGATATCTGAAGAGATTTGGCGTGTAAACACCTTCTGGTGACAAGCCTGAACTGTTCATCATGAAACTCTTTGAGGATCCAATTTTTTGGAGGTTTGTGTGAAATCTAACTGTCATTCTCTCCTTTTGGGAAAGGAATTTTGTGTTTTCCAAGAACTGTATTACATGAGAGCGCCTCACAGGGCTCAAATCTCAAGACCTATTTTCTGAAGGTGTTGAGTAAGGCTTTGTCATTGCCATGCCCACTCAAACATTAATTCCACATGTGGAGGGCCCTGATGGGCTAGGCCATGACGTACTCAACCACAGCAGTGCCACTATGCCCAGCTCTGGCTCTGGTTCTGGTTCCAGCGTAACGCCTCACCAGAGCCTGGCAGAGAAGGTTGACATGCAGTGGGCAGTGACAAGTGGATCACTGCTGGCCTGCATGTTCTGTGAGGAGACATTTGAGCATGAGGATGATCTCGGGCCACACGTCCTCTCCCAGCACCCCACTACATTCCACGCTCCTGCTGTACTGCGTGTCGAGGCCGAGTTCTTACCGCCCAGCGAGAGGACTCACTCCAAAACATGCCAAAATGAGCAGAACGAGGAGCTGAGCTGTGATGTGTGTGGCCAAGCCACTGAGAATATTGCTGTGCTCGAGGCTCACATGCGGAAGCACAAAGACTCTTTCATTTACTCCTGCAGCCTTTGTGGCAGGCGCTTCAAGGAGCCCTGGTTCCTCAAGAATCACATGAGGACCCATGGCAAATCCAGATCCAACAAGAGCCAGGATGTCGATGCGCCCCTCACGGTCAACGGCGTCATTCAAGATCGACCGGCATCACCTGTGATGACGACTTACAAAATGTGCATGGTCTGTGGGTTTTTTTTCCTCAACAAAGAGGTGCTGGCAGAGCACATCAAAGTGCACAATAGGGACCCGGAAGTCGAAGAGAACATGTGTAATAACAGCCAGCTCACTCCTGAAGTGCCTATCTCTCAGGAGTGCTTTCTTCAGTGTGTAAATTTACAGAGAACATCTGAGAACTCTGAGCAAAAAAGCCAACCTGGGCGCTGGATCGCACAGCTGGACCCGTTTAACACCTACCAGGCCTGGCAATTGGCAACTAAAGGCAAGATTGCTGCTGGGCCCAACCTGAGCAAAGAGCTCAATGCCGACTCCAATTCTGACAACGAGGAGTCTGGTTCAGACAAAGAGGAGCTAGGGTCTATCTGGGATTCTAGCGGTGGGGACAAACTGGTGAGACGGGGCCTAAGGAACGAGCTGAAGGCCAAACTCGGTACTGCTGATTTGGTAGAGCAGAAGAGTCTGAGCTTGCGCAAAGACAAGCCCACTGACTGCGAGGAGTGCGGCAAAACATTCAGAACCTACCATCAGCTGGTCCTGCACTCCAGAGTTCACAAGAGGGAGAGAGGAGGAGCCGAGAGCCCCACCACACCTGTAGATGGGAGGACTCCGAGCGTCAGCTCTGCCGGGAGTCCCTCATTGGATCGAGCGGAGGATGGCTCAGAGGACGGCTATGAAGAAGGTGGTCCTGGTGAAACATTTCAGTCTGGTAATAACTTTTTATATAATAATGGATTTTTTTTTCTTTCATTTTTCCATACACATGTATAACATGGCTAATGTAATAATGGCTGATCTGTTAGGTTATGTGTTATTAATGCAAAAAAAAAAAAAAAAGGTGATAGAACAAGACTTGGCATGACTGTTCTACAGCTACATCCTGATTTTCCACATAACATTTAGTTTATGAATGCGGCCCAGTTTGCAGTAGCCTGGGTGTGGTTTGCTTACATTTTTGTATTATTCAACATATGTAGGGCAAACATTGGTAAAGAATAGATAGAACTAGAGAGGTACATTTTCTGATGAAAATGGGGGGGGCCCATATCTCTATGACCATGGGATACACAGTGAGGATCAGTTTCAAAGCTTCTATGGAAATTACCATAGCAGGGAATGCAACTGTGAGAACTTTCATGAGGGAGTACCTTCCCCATTATATGTCAATGGGGCAAATTTGGGCACCACTTGCGCCCCCAGGTGTACAACTTATACCCTCTTGTGGGGTATGTTCTGACACAGCTTGCAAACCTATAACAAATGTGGTGAATTTTATGTTTCTACAAAATTCTTGCTCTGTGCTACAACCCGTCAAAGTTGTTCTCAATGTTAAGTCTATGGGACTTTTTGGGGTGGTTAATTGCCCCCTGTGGTGCAGAATAGTCATAGCACCCCATTCCCAAATAAGTCGCGCGTTTTGACTCTTTATTCATGGGTGTACAACAAACGCGCCAACGTATGGAAGAAGAAGAATAATAAATAGAAAAAAAAAGCCTGAGAGATAACAATGGTAATGCTTTGCTTCACAAGCACACATAAGTTGGAGGCCCAGTATAACTTGTTCTATTTAGAACCGAGTTCAGTTAGCAATAATGTCTGAATTAAGCAACTTGTGTGAAGATAAATGTCTATTTATGATTATAATGCATGGCTTCTGAAGACTCTTATTGCTCAGTCAGCGACACGGAGGAATCTGATCTGATATAGTAAGTAGACATCAAGTGTATAAATGTAATAAAAAAAAAAGTAGCACACACTAGAATAGTGATTCAGTTTCACCTGTAAAGACTTATAAATAGATTTGCATTAATAGTACTGATAAAAGTTAATATTTGTAGAGATTTAAAAGTGAGTTGAGGCTTCCGCATTAACTTTTAAAGAATGTATGAAGAAACAACTTCTGCATTCCTGTCCTGGCCAAGGCATGATTTGGGCAAGAATTAGTCTTCAACAGCGCCCTCCTCTGGCTATTGAAATTGTTATTCTGCAAAGGAATTATTCCAGGACATTGAATGACCTGGTTTGTTTATTTATTTATTTATTTATAAATTTTTGACTGGGTCCTTTTTGGGGAAAAAAATGTCTGAGTTTATGATTTTGTTTTTTTATTTGCAGATAAAATTGAAGGCTCTCACAAAATGAAACTGA
The DNA here is from genome assembly GCA_030014305.1 of Clarias laeviceps. Lineage (NCBI taxonomy): Eukaryota > Metazoa > Chordata > Actinopteri > Siluriformes > Clariidae > Clarias > Clarias laeviceps. The sequence goes on along the minus strand of JAQMYJ010000015.1, from coordinate 19,377,431 downwards.
AAATTCTTGCTCCAAGGAAGTGTTGTTACTGTGGCAAGACCTTCCGCTCCAACTATTACCTCAATATTCACCTCAGGACGCATACAGGTATCGGATATAAATTAGGACTTTTTTTCAACATTAAAGGCAAATTTATTGTAAACAGTGGTTTCAGTGGTAAACACACCACAGGCCATTTTACATTTGTTGTCTTAGTTTTTTCTAATGACGCTGCTGACAAAACATTATCTTTTCACTGAGTGTTTCACATGTTGTTAAGATGGCAAACAACCATAATTTTACTTTGAAACTTGTTTTATGTAAGGTGAATTTATAAGTAATAAATATTGCTCTAGAAGAGCTATTTTATATAAACCCATGCTGACTGGGCTGAATGGTGAAACTAAGCATACCAAGTCTGTGGTCTAGACTCTATTGCGCTATCCAGCAAGGGAATAATGGTGCATACTTAAGCTATCACTGATCATCTTTTCCATCATCAGATTCCTACCACATTACATCATCAGAACATTCCTCACTGCAAGGATGTGTGCTTTTGATTCTAGTTTAAATTTTGATGATCAACACATACAGCACTACAGCTTGGTACTGTTTGTTGTAAGCACTAATCAGTTCTCTCACTCCCTTTTTTTTTATCCAGGTGAGAAACCTTACAAATGTGAATACTGTGACTATGCTGCAGCTCAGAAGACCTCTCTGAGATACCACCTGGACCGACGTCACAAAGACAAACCTTACACCGAGATCCCTAACATTCCAGTGACAGCACCTGCTGCTAACAGTGCCAAGGGTCAGGAGTCTCCTAACAATGTGGATGACGAGCCTGCCTCAAAACCCCCTAAACAATGGCCTGCCCCCAGCGTTGTGTGCGCAAGCGTCAAACATGAAGGGGTACCCAACCAGGCAGGAATTCCTGTCGCCAGCCCTGTCATCCGCGTCAAAGAGGAGTGTGCCAACATGGCTGCTACAACTCCTTACACTCCTCCTAACGAGCCGCCCGTGAATGGCCCATTCCCGATCAACCTAACGGCAGAGGGGAAAGAAGCCTCTGAGGCACCCATAAACCTCTCCCTCAAAGCGTCTCTGTCTTTATCTTCTACCTCTGTACCTAGGAATATGTTACTGACCAACATCTGCACTTCCTGCCCTTATGAAACCCTCTATCCCGAAGTCCTGCTCATGCACAGGAAGCTTTCACATAAAGAGAAGACTGATGCAAAGAAGAATTCATACAGACCCCCACTAAAGCTCAAGCGCTACACTGGGTGTCCCCCAGCGCTCGAGGGTAAAGACGTGGCCCCTTTGGCCCACATCAACCGAAAACATCCTCGCCGGACCAAATCCCCAACACCTCAACCTGGAAAATCTTCCAGACCACCTCGGGACACGTGCAGGTATTGAATCTCTACATATGATTGCCTTCCATGATTAATCAGATTTTTATTTTATAACAATAAGTATATTCTAAATTTTGGTATAAGAGCATCACTGAAAAATCAAAAAGGGAGTTTGATTCTAATTAATAAACAAAAATATAATGAACATGAACACAACTGCCTTTTAGATCTGAATTATACTTGCATATGCACGATAGCATCAGCACAGATCTTGTGGTCATCTTTGCATCACTTGCCTTTGTATCATCAGAGATTGACTCTAGGTGTCTGCCTGGTGCGATACCAGTTTAACTAGTGGGGGCAGTATAGTGTCATGTGACACTGTCTCTACAACTCACTAAACAAACAAGCTCTGTGTATCAAATACACACTGCAAACAAAGTACTCAATAACTGACTGGAATAGTATATAACATTAAACGAGTTGTGGCTAGTGTTTGAATTCAAACCCATCGTTTAACTTTCTGACCTACCAAACTTAAATTTTTTTTAAATCTTTTTTTTAATTTAAGAAGCAGATTATAAGAGGAGTCAAGATGATAGTAGATAGTTTAATAAAGACAAGACTTCAACAATGTGTTAAATACTGCTAAGCATGAATTCATTAAACACATTATGGCTCTGATATGCCATTTAGACCCTTTGTTCCCCAATCTGTTGTTTAGGACAGACTTTCTACATTTTTATTTAAAAGTGATCAGATCGGATTTAGCTCTGTGTAGATTGGCAGACCAAATCGGACACGTTGTCAACCTACTGTATCTGCATTGGTTACAGTCATACCGACGCTGAAAGTTTGCGTGCAGCATATCTTTTTCGTATATGGGCCTGTTTTTCCCCTCTATATTTGCCTGTACTGATGTGCTACCCCCAAAGTGCTATCAGACATTTAACTTCTCTATTTCATACGGCGGTTAAGGCAGCCACTCTTCCTGAAAACACGGTTCATTTAGCTGCATGAAAAATTCAAGAGAGTATCTTTTACATACTTTGTGGTAACATCACCAAGAGCAGAAAAAAAATTCTCTGTGACCTTCTAAAGCATAATAACATAACTTCCTACAAAATTATTATTTTTTTTAATTTCCATCTCAATTTCTTTCATCTATATCCAAGCCACTTTTTCAAACATGGACATCCCAAGAGATTGTGTCTACTTGAACTTCTGCGATGCGTTTCAAGTGACAAACAGTTTAAAATCCAATTTGAATTAGTAGAGCATCCAGAATGAGACACATCCTTAGGATTCTGATTAGAATCTGATTTTAAACCACCTCTGGATGTGGTGCTGATCGGGTTTGAACAGGACCAAAGCAGTCTGAACAAGGCCTTGATGATGCTCATAATTTCTGAGATGTATATAAAGTATGCAGGCAGGTAGGTTCAAACATCATGTCAAGGATAATCCTGGGTGTGATAACCTTAATAAGGCTGTAGACTCCCATCATCGTTTGTTTCTTTTTTTAAGTACAGGTATACATTTCAAAACTCTTGTGTATTATCACCTCACATAATTCTGGGTTTAAATTTTTTAAAAAATATTTTATGTCCATGTAAAACTTCAACTCAACCTTGCACTCATTGAACTGTTACTTTTATTATGACAGGACTCTTCCAGGAATGGGTACAAAGAAACCAGAGATTTCAAAGATATCCCCTGCAAAAGAGACCTGTCGAGAGCAGCAGAAAACAACACAGAGGTTCAGGCCTGCCGAATCTGTTATAAGCGTCCAAACCAGGTTTCCAGAGTCAGTAGCTGAAACAAACAGGAAATTTAACTCCCCTGCGCTCTCTCAGAAGCCAGCTCCAGCTAAAAATGCTGTCGTCTGGCCCCCAGAAGCAAAGAGGCCATGTCTGTCTGATCGATTCAGGAACCTGGCACAAATGGACGCAGGCGAATCTTCCAGCAAGAGGTCAAGACCTTCCGAGCCTCTGCAGGGTACAGGGAGAATCGCCGAACTGCCCTCAGACAGGAACGTGAAAAACCACCTGCCTTTGGCTTCTGTTCGTGTGGCACCCTCAGGGTCAGGGAGTAGCATGGACGCAGATTGGAATGTAATCAACCTGTTGCGCACATACACGCCCAGTGAGCTGGCATCGCTGTACCAACCCGCTATACCAGGCTCCAGCCACGCCATGACTGGAAATTCACCCGCTGCTGGTAAGGAAGGGTGTAAAGCAACCATGACACTGTGCATTGGTTTGGACTAGTGCTCACTTGTCACAGAATTGCGCAACACATTTTTGTCTTTGTTTCTGGTGAAGCCTGTGTTGTAAAACAAGCCTAGTTTAGTAATTTCAGATTTCAGGATCGATATAACGTGTTTTTTTTTTATGTTAAATATAATGTATCTTGCAAACAGAGAAGAGTTTTTTTTTTTTTTTTTTTTTTTGTTTGTATTTTAGAGTGAGTAGAGTGAGTGCAGTATGAAGGTATGTGTAATGATCCGGTACATTTAATTACTTTTAATTTCTTTGTTAGGAATTATTTCTCCTGGTTAATATTATGAAATCATTAAGTGGATAACTGTATATCATTAACACCTTTTTTGTGTCTTCCTTTTTAGGGAGCAGAGCCCTGCCCTTCTCACATTACCCTGGTAACATCATTCAGCGGAGAAGCCACCCCAACCCTCCTGACGCCACCTCTTAGACCATGGTAGGTTTTTCCTCATTTGGCATTGTAGCTGAATACAAATAGATTACATGTGTATGGATTGAATACACTGCCTGGCCAAAAAAAAAGTGGCATACTGTAAGATTTCAGTTACTCATCTTTAACTTTGTTTATGGCACACAATGTGGTGTGGAAATAATTACTCATGCTTCCAGATGCCAGAAAGTATTTTTACAATTTAAGTCTGGAATATGCTTGTGCCATCAGGGAAGAAAAACTATTGATGGGATAATCTTGTCATTCAGTACATTTATGTTGTCAGTTGACTTCATTTTATTGCTACAATGCTGCTGAGCCTGGATCTGACAAATGGATGCCAACCCAGATCATAAAACTGCCTCCAAGGGCTTGTAGATTGGGCACTATGCATAATGGGTGCATCGATTCATATGTTTACTTTCTTGACTCACCGGTCACACCCAGCAGTCTGGCAAAGGCTCAGTCAGAATGCATCAGACCTCATGATCTTTTTTCATTGCTAGTCCAATCTTTATATTTCCTAGCATATTGAAGCCTTGGTGGTTTTCTTATGGCCACACAACTGTTTAGTCCCACTCCAGTGAATTCACATCACATTATGGGTGTATGGAAATGCTCTTACTTTCACAATTAAGTATAGCTCTGATTTTTAATGTTTTTTTTTTTTTTCACCATTCAACTTGACTAAGTGTTTAAGTGATTTTTAATTCACTATTTTTTCCATTGATTTTTTTTTTTTTTCTGACACATTTCTTCCACAAAGTCAATGTACATATACTGTATATTTTTTCTTTCCTTCAGGAAAAGAAAAAATATACAGTATATGTACATTATATTAATATAAGAAATATCATATAATATTGATATTTATCTGTGTGTGTGTGTGTGTGTGTGTGTGTGTGTGTGTAGCTGCACTGTTTGCCCATAAAGGGTGGTTGTCCATTTTTGGAGACCACCTTCATGAGATGCTGCCTGATGCAATCAGACATTCACTTGTTTATCTTTAGAAATTGCCTGGTCATGGTAGTTTAGGCTGTTACACATTTTTTCTTTTGTGAAATGTAACCAACTAATGCAAGTGGGATTAAACAAAAAAAAAAGTCATGCATTTCACAAGTGATATTGCCAAGGTTAACTGATAGTGTTGGAATTATTATTTTTGCCTCTGCAGTATTTTCAAGGACCTTTCAATATTTAAAATGGAATAACACCCTAAATGGTAAATCTTAATTGTAATGAATATGCAAATAATTTGAGCATTAAACGTACCTATGGGGTCAGTGTTGTGTGCTCCTATTACACTAGCTGATGTTTACTAATCTTTATAATTTTCCCCAGGTTTATTTTACATTAATGCTAATGCCCCCCTCGTCACATTTGTTTTTCTTAGGTTTGTACTACTCGGACAAAACCAACCATGGGAACTATGGCTGGAAGAAAAGTTTACTCCTGACACTACTCCTAGAGATAGACATGTGACCAAGATTGGACATTAAGGCTGTGTGGGGGGTTTCATTTCTTATCTCGACCTTGGTGAAGAGGCGGAGTGAACTCGGCTGCTCCTTGAACAGTGTTGCAAGTTACATGTCAAAACCTTCCAGTATATCAACAGATGTGGTATTGCACTTAACGCAGAACACAACGCATCATGCACTCCAGTTTGGTATAAAAGTTTTAACCTGTTTCGAAATCAAATGCTTTTGGGGCGGAGCTTTGATTTTAACCCACAATGTTGCATCAAATAAGTGCCTCTTCTACTTGATCTAAATGCTGTTACACAAAGGTGTAGGGTAGACCAAATAAACTTGACCCATGTTCAGTTCAGATGAATAAAGTATATTTTGTAAATGTTAAAACATTTCTATTTGCGCTGTGCTGAAGAAAGGGTGGACTTTATGCCATGCAGCTTCTGGCAGTTTTTGCAATTGAATCGTTTCAGTTTTCCCTTGTTTGTGCAAAACGAAAGCTGCTGTTTTTCTTTTTTTTTTCTTTCTTTCCTGTCTCGAAACTAAGACACAAAGTACTGTGTACTTTCTTTGTATGGGGACTTTGCTTGGAACCTCTCACTGTGACACTCGGACATGGCATCCTCAGGTCTGACAGACAACACCACTGTGATGGAACTCTCCATGGAGGGCTTCCATTGATTTAATGTTACGTTTTCACACACTTTGATTTAAATCCTTTTTTCCCTCAGTTAAGTATATATATATATATATATATATATATATATATATATATATATTTTTTTTTTTCGATCGATTGTC